>JAHWFP010093175.1:42554-83466 GCA_023313725.1 Lithobius niger | reverse complement strand
ATTTGGAGCGACCGTGTAAAAAAATCTTATATGTCACCAGCCTGAAGCCAGAGACACTACAGGAGCTCTATCTAAGGCCAACTGGAATTGAACTTTAGTAAGCGAGGAACAAAGCTTCAATCTCAGTTGGTCGTGTCTCTATTATAGCTACAAGCTTGCTGGTCAAAATCTTGTGCAATCTATACGGGCCAAAGCATTCTACAAGGGTTAACGTTGAGAGTTTAGTATCGAAAGGCTATTGATATTACAACTGTGGATTTGTTTGAGAAATCACTTTGCTTACCGAAAGGGAAATGAGCTCGTGAGCTTCACGTCGGCTGGCTTTATTCTGCTTGTTTTTGAAGCCTATGGTCTTGTTTCCTGAGCTCCAACGTTGTGCAGTTCCTTCGCCAATGCTGTTAAAAGGATGTTGAAAGTTGTATGAGGTTCTTGTGTAAGTTAACTTAACGTAAAAAATATTACAATGTCGCTATTACGCACTTTAAGAATTCCTGTACAGAATTTGTTAGCAGACTCAAGAATTTTAACAGGGTCTCTGTGTGGGGCAACCCAAACTCGAAACACGTTCATCTTCAAGCGAAGATGGACTCCCAATTTGTCCAAACTCGGAGGCAAAACACGCAAGTTGCAAGTGAAAAATTACGTGTATGACTTGGTGGAAGACACGTCTTGTAGAAAACAGCCGGACTTGAAAGTTATTATGACCGATGATGTCGAAGGTATTGGGAGTAAAGGCCAAGTGGTGGATGTTCGACCTTTTATTGGTCGCCATTTGTTACTTGCCGCCAACAAAGCCATCTACGCTTCGCCTGAAAACTTAGCGAAATTAAAAGAAGACATGGCAAAAGGCGTTGTTCGACCTATCGCAAAACATAGCTCTCCATGGGCTCCGAAAACTGCCAGAGAATTATCCAAATTCATCCTGCATATTTGGATGAATTTAAACGAACCGTGGACCTTGGAGCCAAGGCACATACGTATTGCGTTCCGATGTGCTAGTTACGTTGTTCCTGAAGATGCCATAACGATGCCGATACATCCAATATCGGGACCGGATGCTAATTATGAAAACAAGGAGTTTTTGATAAAAGTTACTATCAATTCTATGGAGGAGGTATTTGTGCGGTGTCGACTCCATCACTGGACGAACCAGACAGACGAGGCAATACCGCTTGTGCCCGATCATTGGAAATATCCTGCCGAAGCCCTATTCCCCGAAGAAGTAGAACTCTTGAATAACCTGCCGAAGCCAAACTATTTGCTGCCAGGTCCAGTGTAGAGGTGTGCGTTTCTTGTATTCTATGCAAATATGTAGACCATTATTTTAGAAATAGATGTTTTGTTTAAGACAGCATTGTCCGATCTCGTCATTATATTTGAAGTTCAATTCGTTACTGGTAACCTACGCCGGTCTCGTAGGTGGTGTTTAATCTGCTGTTAGAAAAGTTTGTTGACATTGCTTTGTTTTTAGTTTGTTACCGTGTATGAAATCTCTTCCATAACATGGTTACTGGACGGTTAAGGGAGAAAATTGTACACTAAAACAGTTAACCACTGTATGAAGCTGGAATGCGTTAGGTTGGTTAGCAGGTTGTCATAAAACATTTTACATACATGGTTGTCAGCTGCATTGAAAAGATGTACCACCGTCAGGGTTCGTACACGGCCTTGAATTCCTTGAAAAGCCTTAAATTTCAAAACCAAAAATTCAAGGCTTGAAAAACCTTGAAAATTGGCATTTTTTTGTAAGAGCCTTGAAATGGCCTTGAATTTTGTTAGCGTACTACTACTATGTTTGCTGAAATACAGTCAATGTATGCTTAAATTCATAAATAAGTAAAAAATATAGTCCGTCAACCTAATGCTTATCTTATGTTAACGATACGATGTACCGTCGTTTGTATTCACGGGTAAGTGCGGTATTGGAAAGGCGGCTTGTCCCACCATTGGGGCAAAATAAATAACTTTTAAATGGATGTTTGTACAATTATACAGTATAGGCTAGCAAAAAGAATGAATTTATTTTAAGGTAATTTTTTAACAACTTGGTGGGCAAAACGGCCTTGAAATTGGCTTAAGAGTTGGCCTTGAAAATGGTTTCGTCTTTTGTGTACAAACCCTGCATCGTATTTTGAATGTCTAAAAATTCCACTTCTTGAAAATACGCTCAATTCAAAAACAAACTACTCACAAGTTGTGAATTTTCGACAGGCTGCACTGATTAAAGTTGACAAATTAGTCCCGTCTTCATCAGGCCAACACAAGATGCTTATTTACACTATTTACATTGTTCAGTATGCTTGATTGCTAAGCAGACGTGAACACCAACTTGAACACGATACTCGCTTATAGCCTCCCGTATTTACGAGGTAGTGTCTGCTGTGCTCTACCATGCCATTTGTTTGTAAGGCGTTCACTAAGCTCTGTGCTAATAAGGTGCTAGATTGATGGAATCCTTGGCAGTCCACCACGAAGAGTGGAGCAGTTCTTATGAACCGCAAGACCAATTTGTCAATCTAGCACCTTATTTACCTGATTAGCAGAAAGCTTATCGAACGCCTGACAAAAAATGGCATGATGGATCACAGCAGACACTACATCGTAAGTACGGGACACTACGAGCATGTATCACGTTGCAGTTGGCTTTCATAGAAAGGAAAAAACACACATTACCACAAAAGGACAACAATCTTCATATTTCCGCTGAGTTCTACTTAAATTTTTGGTGGATTAGCCGACCACCTTCATCAGAAGTCCACACGGGGCGAACTAGTCTGTCACTATTTGTTGCACTAGCAATGTTCGTCAAAGGAACTCTCCGTTTCTGAAAGTGCTTCATGGCCAAAGACTCCAGAGCCCTCAAGTGGGGTTCGTCGAGGAAGTTAGATTTAAGTAGCACAGAGGTTTCACTCTGAGATAAGGCATGATTGGTGTTCTTGTGGTGTATGGCAATGCCGTTTTTCAAGACGTATTTGAGAGTGTCTCCAACATGTTCCTCTACACGTTCTTGTAGTTGTTTAGTTTCACCAAGGTAGACGGAGTTAACAATACTCGCATGGGGTACAGTTCACCAACCCTAGAATGAACTGGAGATGTGCAGGGGCTAACGCCGAGGGAAGGAGGACAAGGGGGGGTGGGACTGAAGGAGCAGTGGGGGAAGTCCTTGCCTTACTCCTTGTTCGATAACAAGTGGGGGCCGGGGGCCTGCACCAGTGGTAGCCTGAGGGACATGGGAGGGGCTGAGATGGACCTCACTTTGGTACAAGACCGTAGCAGTTTCTTGAGACTAGGTGGGAAACGATGGAAGCAAGTCACATCCTGTTCTTTGAGCACTTGCTTGATTTGCTCACTGCGGCCAGTGAGAAAGGTGATAACCTCAACAGGACCTAGCTTGTCATCTGCTGATTGCCTTGGTGTTCTCAGTCTAGCTTTCTTCGTCTCTTGGTTTATAAGACTGGCCGGATATTGCAACAGCAAGTTGTTAGGGATGGGTCGGTAACCGATTCAGAGCTTGTGTCGGTTTTTCATACGGTGTTCAAAAAAAAAAATCAAAAATTGATTAGTTGTTTTACATTTTTTTAATAACTATCATTTTCTACGTATAAATGAAGCTCCTACCCGAAAATGGTGCCACAGCTAGACCCATGGTCAATGACGAGGCTGAAAGTGAAAGCACGAGTGAGTTAGAAGCTAGCCCTGTAGCAGAATCAGAGCGACGCGCGACGCTACGTCGCAGTACGATTTATCCTTTACTTTCTTCTTTCTTGGTCTTCTTTTTGCGATAATTTCGCCAAAAATTGACCGATTTTGATGTTCAAATACACCATTTTAACCGCTTTTTCGGGAGCTCTTGAATGGTGCTATTGTCATGACGATAGGGTCGGTCGTTCTCAAGTTGTTTAGCAAAAACAACCTACAAAGGTGTAGAAAAAAGTTCTTGCAAGAAACTTGTTCATGAACCACCCAAATGGGCCTAACTCAAAATTTTGCACAATGCAAAATTCCATCTTCACACTCTTACCTGCAGACCGCAGACACCTCCCTCTTCCCGCAGACCGTTTTTAGTTTGTAAAAAGTTTGTCGCAGACCGGCTGAAAATATTCTGCTTCTGGGGAAGCTAGTAATGCTAATGTTACAAGAAAAAAACTACGACTATCTGGTTGGGAATGGATGGATGGTGGCAAAAACCGATACCGAAACCGAAACCGCGGTTTTGTGGGTGTGAAAACCGAAACCGGAACCGAAGTCAAAAATATAAAACCGACCCATCCCTACAAGTTGGTTTTGTCTTTAACCAGGTGGTTTTCGGCAATGGTATAGTTCAAGGACAGTTCAATCATTGTGCACAGTTCATTGGCATGGGTCGCACGAAGCTGGTGACGGGGTGGCAGGAGGTGTAGGGGATGGCTCTGCCGGAATGGCAGGGCTTCTGGTACGGCGCAAAAGTGATCTTTTGGCGATTCCTGTGTAGCTGTACGTCAAGGAAGGGTAAGGTTTTCTCCACTTGGTTTTCGGTTGCGAACCGGATGGCAGGATGCCATGCGTTCCAAGTCTTGAAAGATGGTGGCCCGCTTGCAAGTGTGTTGCGTGGCAAAGACATCATCAACATATACGTTCCACAAGGGTAACTCAAGGTGACGTACTCGTCGACAAACTGCATCACTAACTCAGCAACTGCCGGTGAGCATGAGTTGCCCATGGGGGCTCCAGAGATTGGCTGAATGTGTGGTCTTTAAAGGTAACGTAAATGTACATCAGAACAATTTTCAAGAGTTTGCAGTCACATGTGTGGGTTTGGTCGTCAACTCCTACTCGTTTGGCAGACTCGTCAAACTTCTGGAGGAGGGGGACTGGGGAAAAAATGTATGTTCGTCCAAAAGATTCAACTCTTCGATGTTTGGAGTTTCCAGGTGTCCTTAGGGTGTGACGTCCCCAGATGTATTTTGGGAGTTCTCGAGTCAGCATCCAATCCACACATTTGATGTGGGTCCTCTTGACAGAAGTGATGAGGTGCCGAGGAAAACCAGGTTTGTGAGATTTGACCTGCGCAAAAATTGAAGGCAATTGTGCTGCATCGTGTGGTGAAAGTTTTCTGGCTTAGTCTTCGTCAAGGAGCTTGGAGGAGACCATAGTGAGCAACTTTGCTCTGATCTGGCTGTGGACCGATTTTCCCACTTTATACTTCACTTCTTGGTAAATGCCGGATGCCCTGCAAGACCCTGGCGTTGTGATCTGCAGCATCGAATATAACAGTACCATTAGTCTTTTCATCGCCTGCTTGCAATCGAGCACTGTGAAGAATGTAAATAGGCCTAGTGTAAATATGCATCTTGTGTTGGTCTGATGAAGACAGGAGGGCTAATTTGTCAACTTTAGTCAGTGCAGTGTCAAAAAATTTACAAATCTTTGGTATTTGTTTGTTTTTGAATTTGAATGTATTTCTAAGAAGTGGAATTGTTAGAATGTCCTGGGATGGATTCCGCAAGGAAATTTAAGCATTTCAGGACATGTTAAGAACTTCTTGAGCTGTGTTTCCACACTGCAGCTTCTTCTGGTCGATTATAAATATCCGGGGGGGGGGGGTCAGGTTTCAACTTGAAGAATCTATCTACATATAGACCTACAACACATCATGGCTCACCTAGAGCTGTAGATACAGATTCATAATTTCCTTTGTTCACCATTGGCCCACAGAGGAAACATTTTTAATAGCCAGATGTGAAAGAAAAATCTTGGTCGTATAAAGACAACATCAAACGCCAATAAAACAAAAAGAATCTTCCGAAAATTCTTGCATCTGCCAAACCACAAATTTCTTCTAAATTGCGGTATGTTCACATGGCCTTGTATGTGCGTATGTTTCAGAAACTTTGAAAAGAAGGAATTGTATACCATGGTAGCACTCTACCTCATAACTTCTGCCATAAAGAGCTAGAAGATGGCAATTTGGACCAGTGGAAATTTGAAAGAAAAATCTTTAGAATGGTATGCTTAAACTTTAAATCCACCAACATGGAGTAAATACGTTTGTTTCATTTTGGCCTTGTTTATACCAATCCACCGACCAAATTAGCCTTTAGAAAAAATATTTTACTCCCCAACCTGAACCTGCCCAATTCAATCGCCAGTTGGCAAGTGCTGGTGTATTTCTTCAAGTGTACCTAGAGCTAAAAAATAATTCCTGTGTCATTATGCCAGGCTTCTCCTTACTATCGCAAAACACGAAGTCTCAGTATACCTGCTATAAAGTTAATTCCTCGAGTTGTCCCATTCATGGCAGTAAGTACGCTGTCCATGGTATAAGAGGGTAGTGGGTACAAATAGGTTCCCCCTTTTTCCACGCGCGTTGTGTCACGCTAACACTATTTCCTGCGCTTGTGCTTTCGTCTGTCACATGTTATATGTAGATGAAAAATCAAAATTTCCATGGAGTTGGTAGGTAAGATACTTGTAAGCTTGTTCATGTAGGCTAAAGAGAAAATATGACAGTTTTCGCTCTTGACGTAAGCATCCTTACAGGAATTAGCTACATCTATTTAAAAAAAAATTTTCACATATTATGTGACCTCCGACTGCATCATCCTACCATAAAAACTGTGAAGACGTCAACATGTTTCCGTCACGCATTGACAGTGTTAGGTGTTTCGTCGTAAGGCAACTACAGATGCTGCCCTCATTGGTCTGTGTACTTTCCCGGTGGTGAGCAAAAGGCACTACTGTACTAACAACAAGATAGTGGTGATAAAATAGAACTTAGTAAACGATAGATAAAATAACCATTTTACTCCTCTCCTAAAATACTTACCTGTATTTTCTGCTTTCCATGTTTGGAAATGCTTTCCGTCCCAAACCATTAAACTTAATGTGCTCTAGGTTCATGCCTCCGCGCTCCCCGGAGCCCATCGCCCTATTAGGCCGAGCTCCTTTCTCCCGCATCACAGTTTGTTTGGGACGCGACACGGAGTGGTCGCGCGTTTTCCGTTTCGGACAATTATATGAATACAGGAGTTAGGAAACTCGTATCTTGCCCCGGGAAGAGTGGTAGGAAGTGTGGACATCGATTAAACCCGGCCGATCCACATCTGTTCTGCAGGTCGTGCAGGATTTGTGATTTCGTGACATTTCAATGTGATGTGTGTGCGTTGGTGAACCCCGACCTCGTGGGTGACATTACAGCAACATGGCAACGATCGGCCGATCGTAAAAGACAAAGGAAACTTAAAAAGGAGAGGGAGGCTACGGCGACAGCGAAATCTAGAGCAATTATGGAGCCACAAGATGATGTTTCAGTGATTTCGGGAACCACCGGGCATTCGGATTTTGACGGCCAGGACCTTGACAACCCGCCATTGGTCGAGGAATTCGACGTAACGGAATTTATTGCGAACTCGGTGGCTTCCGAATGCGGGAAAATTCTGGATGAAAATGCTAAATTTCAAGCTGAAAGCGCTAGACAACAGGAGATTATCATCAACAAGAAGGTACTTTCGACGTTTGAACGTTATTTTGGTGATGCCGAGGAATTCAAAGAGAAATTAAAACTGCTAACGGTGCCGACCCGACTGGAAACGACTGGATCGGTAAGCGTAGAACAAAGGGCGCAGTTTGAAGCGGGAAACGACAACGTCAGTCATACCCCGCAGTCGTCACCACCCCGTTTATGCGACAAGCTCAAACGTAAGTCCGTGATTAATGTTGTAGTGTCGCCGAAACGGCGTTGTGTTAGTGACGTGGTGGAGAAAACGACTGGTGCGGCTTGCCCGGGTCGCCCCCTATCGGCGGCCGCCCAGTCGCTGTCGCGAGACGGCAGAGACAATGCTCAACCTCCGTGCACAAACGTGTCGGGGGGAGGGAGCACGGCTGGGAAGCAGTCGCTGACGCTGTCGCCCATGCAGTCGGGCGGGCAGTCGTCGACGATGTCGCTGTCGGGTGGCCAGCAGGCGCCATCGGCGAGTGGACGATCGGTCCCGTTGGAGCAAACACGTGCACTGCTACAATCATATGATAACTGGAATAAAGTGAATCTGCCTTTAGGAGTGAACCAGCCATTGGGAATTAATCAGCCAATTGGATTTAATCAACCAGTAGGGACTAACCAGCCTTCAGAATATATTCAGCCTTTGGGAGTTAGTGAAAATCAGTGGGGCAGTGCGGGAGCCCAGTGGCAAAACAATTTAGGGTACCCACCGTGGCAACAACAGTGGGGTTGGCCACAGTACCAGTGGGCTTCTAATTCGAGTTGGTGTCATGGGCAGCCTCCGCCCCCACCCCCACCTCAGGAGAGGGGGGGGGATCCGGGGGAGGGTGCTGAAGTAATAGATGAAAACCCTCAGGACTTGGGCCTAGTGCCCGAGACGGGGGGGTAGTGATGGAATGAGTGAAGTTAACTTGTTGGTTAAGGAGCGGAACCCTACGGGGGATGACATGGAAGAAATTGAGTGGAAATGGGTAGTGGGGGAAGTGAATGCATCATTACCCGAGCTATTCTGCCCCAGAGTAGCAGCGCCAGTGCCAGCAGCAGGGGAACCCCCTGCATTCTCATTTGCAAACAAGGACAGGATCATGAAAGACCCTTTGAACCTTCCACAATCCCAGATGCTGTTCAGACAGTTATTAGTGAATGGTGGAACACTGAGGGAGAAAGGGAGAGTTCTGTCGGCGTCAGGGCCCCTCCCCCCACCCGATTTGTCTAAAGGTACTTTCTTTTTCACAACCACTAATGCAGCAGCACCAAAATTAACCAGGTACAAGACGTTTGAAGAGACAGAGTATGTTCCAGCCACAAGTAATATGGAAATGGATTCATCGCTACAAAAGCCGGCGATTTTCAAAATCAACGCGTCACAATTTGAGGAAGAGGAGAAGGTTTTAAGGGCCAGTTTGAGGGCCACTTCGACTGCGGATTTAGTGTATGCAGCGGCCAATGCTAAGCTGAGGTCGTTCCTTGAGGCCCCACCTGATGTCAGAGACGTCAAGGAAGTTGAGGACACAGTGAAGCTCATGCGTAAGGCATCTGAATTTCACTCGGATGCCATCAATTGGGGTACGAGGTCGTTGTTTAATTCTGTTCTGCATCGACGTGACGCGTACCTGAATGGAGCGAACATTGGGATGTGTAAAGACACGTTGAAGAATTTAAGACTATTGCCTATACACAAGTCTAGTCATCTTTTCAATGGCCAGCTGTTGACGATCGCCCCAGAGGTGAGGGACAAGATCAAGCCTCAATTTCAAGGGACTCCAAGGATGCGTGGTCTCAACATCCACAGGGGCTTGGTGGTACAGCGGCCCTTTCGAGGGGGCGTCGGCATGTCGTCAGGAACGGGGGGTGCCAATGGAGGACAAGGTCGGCAAGCAACCACCACCAGACTACCAGCGAACACGGGCAGGGGTCAAGGAGGACGAGGCACCTTCCCTAGGATTAGAGGAAGCAGGAGGCCACCCATCACAAGGAATTGACTGGGGAACGCAGTACTCTCCCCCCCCTCTTCATGGCCAGGTGGGAGGGAGAGTACAGCGACACTGGAGGATGTGGAGAAGGGTCACGGAGGACAGTTTCGTTTTAAACATCGTAAGACACGGTTATATCCCGTCGTTCGTGCGGCCACCGCCCCTCTCGACGGAACCCCCACCATGGCTAAAGGCCAGGAGCGAGTCGCTCGAGTTCATCAGGGAGGTGAAATCACTTCTGGAAAAAGAAGCGGTGGAGGTGTGCCAGGAAGGAACACTGGGTTTCTTCAGCCCGGCGAGGGTTGTCCCCAAGAAGAACGGGGGAAACAGATTAATCTTCAACCTCACCCACCTGAACAAATATATCTCGAACGAACATTTCAAAATGGAGACACTGGCTTCGATCAGAGAGTCGCTGAGGATTGGAGACTTTGCAGCAACAATAGACTTGGAGGACGCCTACCTCCACATCCCACTACACCAGTCAGTGCGGCACTACTTCCGGCTGACATGCCAGGGAGTGTGTTATCAATTCAAGGTACTCCCCTTTGGACTATGCACGGCTCCAAGGATCTTCACCATGGTGATGAGGCCAGTGTTAGGCACCTTGCACCAATGGGGTATCCGAGCCTTCGGCTACCTGGACGACTGGCTGTTCGTAGACCAACGCTGTGCCCAACTCACGAACAATATTCACAGGTGCCCCAAACTTTTACAAGATCTGGGGTTAGGGGTCAATTGGGTGAAATCACAATTGATGCCCACGAGACATTTCGAGTTCCTCGGGGCCAATTTCAATTTGGAGACTTTTGTTATACGGCCTGCGGACGCAAGAGTGGACAGAGTCTTGGAGGCCACACACGGACTCCTAACCAATCGTTCGACGACAGCTCGGGAGCTGTCAGTGATCATCGGCATCCTCGACTCGTGTGCGACGCTGGTCCCGATGGGGGCGTGGAGGACCCGCCCCCTACACTGGTTTCGGAAGAGGGAATGGAAACCAAGGAAGTCTTGGGAGGATGTGCTCTCATTGGCCCAACTCCCAGTAGCAGAAACAGCTTGGTGGATGGTAAGGGACCATCTTGTGCAAGGGGTGCCTGTCGACACACCTGCGACGGACTGGCTGTTGATGTCGGATGCGTCCCTTTCAGGGTGGGGTGCGACATTAGGGACAGAACAGTCGGCGGGTGTATGGGACCCACAGGAGGCGGAGCTTCACATAAATGTGCTAGAGCTCAGGGCCATTTACCGTGCACTAGTTCATTGGCAGGAAAAAGTGGCAAACTGTGTTGTGACGGTGCTGTGCGACAATACGGCGGCGGTAGCGTACGTGAAGAGAGGGGGTGGGGTACGCTCCTCCTCACTGTACGAAGAAGTAGGCCACATCTTCGGACTTTGGCTACAGTTGAACGTTACTCTTGTCCCGCGCCACATAGCGGGAAAGCTCAACGTACTGGCCGACGAGCTGTCCAGGAGAGGATTACCCCCAACAACGGAGTGGCGACTTCATCCGGAGGCGTGCCAGCTCCTGTTTCTGAAGTGGGGGACCCCTCTAGTAGACCTGTTTGCGACGAAAAGGAACGCCCAGCTCCCCCTGTACTTCTCTCCCTTCCCGGACGAGGGAGCTCTAGGGATGGACGCGTTCAGCTCGGACTGGACGAACCTGAGTGCTTACCTGTTCCCCCCATTCCGGTTGTTACAAGAAGTGCTGAACAAGGTAAGGAGATCTCCAGGCAGATTCATCCTGGTGGCCCCATGGTGGCCCGCGGCTGCATGGTTCGTGGATCTCCTGGAAGCAGCCAAGGAAGCCCCGGTGGAGCTCCCGAGGTGGAAAACCCTACTCACACAGAGGAGAGGATCGGTGACACACCCAAAACCAGAGGTACTCCATCTTCACGGGTGGCTACTTTGAAGATCGAGCTCGGGAAGAAAGGTTATTCCAAGGAGGTGGCTGCTTCCGTCTTACAGTGTATTCGGAGTTCGTCGGTGGGAGTGTACGAAGGGAAGTGGAGAGGGTGGGTCGAGTGGTGCCTCACCAACGGGGTGGAACCATGTGACCCCTCTGCACAGGACGTGTGTGGCTTCCTGGAGGATAGGTTCAAGAAGGGACTTACACCTTCTACTATCAAAGGGTATCGTGCGGCGATAAACTCGGTGCTTTCGATGATTGGAAAACAGGAGATCGTTTCAAATAACGTGATCTCTAAGTTAGTGCAGTCGTTTACAATTCGTCGTCCACGAGTGAGACGATTTTGCCAACAATGGGACCTCCCGAAAGTGTTGTGTTTTCTCTCAGGACCGGTGTTTGAACCCCTTTCTAAGGCATCCTTCGAAAGAGTTACAGTAAAGACGGTGTTTTTATTGGCATTGGCAACTGCGGCTAGACAAGGTGAACTGGCCGCGTTGGCCAGAGGAAGAGAATTTCTCAGATACACAAGCGACTGTTCGAAGGTATCATTTTTACACCCACCTGGCTTTAGAGCAAAAACCCTCAAACCAGATGAGAAACCCAAACCATTGGTGGTGGAAGCGTTGACCAATGTGCTGGGGAAAGAGTGTGGTGAAAGGGTGCAGTGCCCTGTACGGGCACTCAAACACTACCTAGTGGCATCTAAGGACGCGGTGGAAAGCAATTTCTGTAAGGAGGGTAAGAACCAAGGACACAGACTTATTTGTGAAACTGGCGGACGATGGTTCGCCTACAGACGAACCAGTATCCCCGGGCTTGATAGGCAGGTGGATCTGCAAAGCCATCAGGGAGGCATACGCTGGGGAAGACGAGCGCAAGGTGGGAGAGGGTGTGAATGCCCACGAGTTGCGGGCCATGGCAACTTCGTGGGCATACTCAATGGGCACCACATTAGAAGAAGTGATGGAGGCCGGCCGGTGGAAAAGCAAGACGACCTTCATTTCACACTATTTGAGAGAAGTAAGAACGACAGGACAGGCTAGTGGAAGTCAACCCTTCATTGCTGCGGGACGGGTGATTAGGAAGTAGAGGTAAGATTAGTGCTAGATTTTTCTGGGCATCCGTGAAGGGTGTTCAGGCGATTTAGGTTCATGCATATGCGCGGGTTCGACGCCCCCTTGACAGGGTGACAAATTCTGCAGAAAATACAGGTAAGTATTTTAGGAGAGGAGTAAAAACGGGGTTTTACCCCTAAAAATAGTTTTTACTTATCCTAAAATACTTACCTGTGAGGACCCTCCCACCTCCCGCGTCGAACCGTGCTCTGGTACGGGGAGACAAACTGTGATGCGGGAGAAAGGAGCTCGGCCTAATAGGGCGATGGGCTCCGGGGAGCGCGGAGGCATGAACCTAGAGCACATTAAGTTTAATGGTTTGGGACGGAAAGCATTTCCAAACATGGAAAGCAGAAAATACAGGTAAGTATTTTAGGATAAGTAAAAACTATTTTTAGGGGTAAAACCCCGTTTTAGACAATTTTAAATGATTAAGGTTGGGAGGAGTCGAAGTATCAGGTACAATTTGCACTCTAGAATTTCCAGTTTTCTATTGCTACATAAACACATCAACAGAGAATGCAGGCAGACCAAGTGACAGCTACTTTTCCCTTAATGCCTACTCGTAATGCAGAGTGTCAGCTGCAAAAAAATGAAGCTTAAGACGAAACGTATCTCCAAATCAGCGGAGTCTGACACGTTATTTACAACAAGACAGCAACTAGGCCTCAATCAGTTGTAGGGCCTCCTCCCTGTGGTAGAATCAGAGCGACGGGCGACACTACGTCGCAGTACGGCTGGCTGTGCTGCAGTACGATTTATCCTGCATTTTTTCTTTCATGATCTTCTTTTTGCGATAATTTCGCAAAAAAATTGATCGATTTCGACATTCAAATACACCATTTAAACTGTTTTTCGAGAGCTTTTGAATGGTGCTATTCTCAGACCAATAGGTTGGGTCGTTCTCAAGTTGTGTAGCAAAAAACAACTAACAAAGGGTCTTGAAAAAAAGTTCTTGCAAGAAACTTGCTCATGAACCTAGGCCTAACTGAAATATTTTGTACAATGCAAAATTCCACCTTCACAGCTCTACCTGCAGACCACAGACCACCCTCCCTCTTCCCGCAGACCATTTTTTGTTTGTAAAAAGCTTGTCGCAGATCGGCTGAAAATATTCTGCTTCTGGGGGCCTCCTGTATACTATTTTTTTATTTAAATGAAGTATTCAAAAAATCACTAAACACAGGTTCTTTTGATACATTTAAGAAAAAAAAAAAAGACTCCTTTTGCAGAGGTGTTAAATGTTAAAATGTATGAGAATTTGCTAAATGGTAAAAGAAAAAAAATATGAAAAATGGTGATGTGAAAGAAAGGGCAAAACGGAAAACAATCAAATTATCTCCCCATTTTTGGGTCCAAAAATAGATTTGAATTATCAGAAGACATAAAAAATGAGTGACTCAAACTCCTGCAAGAAGCCGTCTAAGTTGGGAGCAGCAAATGCTGTTCTCCAGTGTTCAAATAATGCTTGTCTATACAAGCAGCTAAAGCTTTGTTATGAATTTGTAGTTCTGACACATATCTGATTTTGGAAGATGTGTTTTTTAATTTTGTCATAACTCCTGAGTTTTGCTGTGAAAAAGGCAGAATAATTACGTGGGTGTAATATTTTCATTATAACACAATTTTGCAGGCATACTGATAGCAAAAAAAAAAAAAAACAGCCTTAAAACTAAGAAGGGAGCAATAAAGGCAATTCATAATGCTTGTTCATATTCATATATTTTACGCTTATTTTCACAGTAAATGATATTCTTCTCACAATATTTTCGACAGTCAGTTGCTTTCTGGGGCTCAGTCGACTGTCTTCTCAGAAACCACAACTACTACGATCTCCTCATCTCGACCGTTTGTTTGCGTGTAGAATTTGATGTGTGGCCGTAGCTTCCGTCACTGTTAAGGGCCGTCCTCATCGAATTGTAAGTGTGGTCGTAGGCCCTGCTTTTCATAGGGCCATAGCCCATACTCCGTTTCTCACACAGTAGGTTATTTACTTCACTTCTCATTAGGAACTGTATCCCAGGATTCGAGGGTCCGTGGATATTCATCACGAAAGCCTTTTCTCGACTGTGGTGTTGAATAGCCTGGCATTCTAGCCTTCTTAGATGGATATCATTCCTTGAATTTGACCTTAGAAGAGTTTTGGCACCTTCCAAGTCCATATTGTACTATTGTGAGTCTCCTTATGGTGGACTGCAATGCTATTTGTTTTGACTTTTCCCCTAGTATCCGCAATGTTTTATTTTATCTTTGTGCAAACACCTTTTCTCGTCTCTCCGACAAACGGCACTACAGCCACCACATGGGACGCGGTGTGATGCCTTCACTTGCATTTTGAATTTTCTGTAGGACCCATCTTCTTTCTCCATCATTTTGTCTTTTTCCTTGGTACTGGTTCTAGGTTGGGCTCGTCTTTTCATCAGGTGGCCTTTTAGTCGTTTCAAGTTCTTTATGTAGGTCTTCCAAAGCATGCTCTGGACCTTATCGTAACGCCTCTCAACACATGATGGGCACGCAGGTGGAATACCAGGCCTGATAACTACCGAGGGCTGCAAACACCGTTTGCTTCAAATCGGACGCTACAAGATGTAAACCAAGTGATCAACGATACCTAATAGTGGTCTGAAGAAAACAAACGTACAGTTGCACATCCGTCATTGGTTTGTCGAAAATGTGTGATATTGAATAACATTCCATCTTTGAAAAATGAATGTTATTAGTGAAGTAAGATGAACTGTTTTTTCAGATGTGTTATCTGTTAGCACTTGTTTATCTTGTTTATCCATAGAGGGTCACCGCTGCTTTGAATATCTACATCTAACGATCACCTTATGCTGGATGGCTAGCATTGACTCGGGAGCACTGTTTAATAACTGTTGAAAACAGTATATAACAATGACCCTTCCCCCGTAACTCTGTAAGTACTCACTTTGATGGTTTCAAGAAAGCACAACCTGTGCATGTAGAGCTGAAAACTATAGCTGAAAGAAAAAGGTTCGTCTCTGGAGAGCATTGTATGAACATGAACAAGAAGCCAAACACTAACTTTGCAGTTCCAGCTCAGGTCCAGACCGCCGTATAGAACAATAGACCAATATATAGCATCAGACATATACTACAGTAATACGTTAAATACTTAAAAAGCATTTATTCTGTAACAATAGTTTATTAATTTTAGATGATACAGTAACATACAAGCGGTATTCACCGCAACAACAAAACAACTGCAGCAACCAAATAATAGATTTGTATGTTTTTGTGGCGAATCCTAACACACCAAAATAAAAACACAAAATATTATTGGCTATTTAAGTAATTCTATAAAAGATAAAACAAGATATTTCTATCTACCAATGGTTGTGCAAATCATACTTTCATACTTTTCAAAATGGTGAAAATATTAAACTTGAAGTTGAACACACAACACCACAAGACTGCATCTCAGAGTTGCTGCAGTAGTGACACTGAGACATTTAACGTCACCTGGAGTGTGAACCGTGGCACTCATCATCGAATGCAAACAAGAGCAGTGGTGGGTGAAGCTATGACGTCATGGAGGAAGCGGGATACTTTGGCACAAGAAGGACGCCTTGGACACCACCAACACTTACAGATGGGTTAGAAGATGTTAGTAAAGCGATAAAAGGCACAATAGCTGGCAGTGATAAGAGCGAGGGGCACTCTCTTCTCTTCATGTTTCTTCATTCAAAGATCTTTGAACAATGAAGCTGCTTTTGTTATGCAGATGCTTCCTCTTTGTGGAGCGGCTGCTGGCTTTGTATAGAGTTTGAGCACAATTGTTGGACGTCCACGGCAGGAGGGTTGATCCGGTTGCTAAGCACACCGATTTCCCTACTCACTCGTTCCCACCCACCCATTTCCCAAGGTCCCTTTTTTAACCGGCGGGACCTTTTTTGTCGCCCGTCACTGGCTGTTGAAAACGTGAGTCCTGGAAGTTGCAAAGTTCACAGAACCCAGGAGGTCCTTGAGCTCCTGGGCCCCCTCTAATGCCAGGAATGCCCCGTTGGCCAGGAGGGCCACGCTCACCCGGGCGACCAGGTAGGCCAATACCCGGAGGACCAGGAGGACCTGAAAATTATAAGAAGAACTTGTAGCACATGTCAAACCCATTTTAACATGGTGCCTATAGATCATCATTAACGAGCAAGCTTTGATGTTTACTATGTAATTAACCATGCTTAAAAATAAACTTACCAGGAAGACCCCGTAAGCCCATGGGTCCCTCCACACCAACGCCCTCTGGTCCACGGTCACCTTTTTCTCCTCGTTCACCTTGAACAACAAATATCGCTATAAAATTAGGATATAACACCTATCTTAACTTAAGGAAAAAATGGGGGGAAATGGACAGCTTACCCTTTGGTCCTAGAGACCCAGGTGGACCTGGATGACCCGGCATTCCAACAAATCCTCTTTCACCGGGAAGGCCTGGAGGGCCGTGGTCACCTGATTAGGAAGATTTAAGAGGGTGTCATCATGCAAGGCACCAAGGGTGCAAGTTGGATTAGAATCTTTGGTCTGTTGTGAAGCGAAGCATAAGGATATGTCAGCTCAAGCAGAGGAAAAGCAGAAAAGTTAAATAGGAAGAGAAAAGGAAAATATCCCCAGACAGAAAAGATTAGTGATGTCAATTTAAGTAAATCCCAGCCCAGAGAATGAAAATGAAAGTAGATGAAAAAAGAAATTGCTAGAGGGACTCCCGTATTTTTGTGGCAGACTGGTTTTATTTCTCTACCTGGAATGCCTTGGATGCCCGGAGGGCCAGGCCTTCCTGGTCGTCCACGGCCAGGAAACCCTGCAGGGCCTCGTAAGCCCTTGGTTAACTCGTCCATTCTGTCTGTGGGGGGGAGAAAGGGTGACATGTACTTACCCCAGCCAGATTATGATGCACATTGAGGAGGGAGTGCCAGGGGGGCAGACAGTCTTTGAATGGGACGGGAAAAGGGTCGGGAATCAAGTACTGGGAGTGCGCCATCACCCTTCCCTTTGCCAAACCCACGGTACAGCCTCCCGCGGCCAGCAGGGAAAGGACAGAGACCAGACAAACAACAAAGGAAATGGAGCCCATGCAAGCGGCAAGGGGGCAGGAATGCCGTTGCATTGATACCTGGTGGTCCCTGGGTGCCGGGAAGACCAGGTCGACCCGGCTTGCCTACCCCTGGAGGCCCTGGTGGACCTTGCAGCGTCGCCGTTAGCTCTGCTAGTTGCGCTGTGGATGGAAAAATAACAAAACAACAAAAATGGGGGATCCCACTTTGGTAAGGGATAAATTGAGGAAGGGAAGGAGGGATAGACAGAAGGGGTAACGTCCCCTGGCAGACACCTCAAAACAAGACATAAGTAGGTAGCTAACTATATACTTTTGCAGCTCAATCAAATCGCAGAACTGTGATCAATAAAGAAAATAATACATTAAAGCAAAACTGCAACTTTGAACTTGCAAACAAAATTAACATTTCTATGGATGAAGCACTGCTAAAATATTTATTACAAACATTAGCAAACCATTACGACAGATTTTTGCGGTCATGTCAAGCATACCTCGAAGCACAGCTGCACATACTTCACGCATCTCCTCTTCTGTGAAGGTCCTTCCCTATAGAACAGAAATGTAGGAAAATATACGTTTGCAGTGTCCATAATCCATTGAGAATCTTAAACGTGTCTAATAAACAATCCCAAGATATGAAAAAAAATTAAGAAATATGCGACCGTGCCAGCTCTTGATCTCACAAAATCAATGTTGAATGCTGAATTTAACTGTCACTCAAAATATGTACAAATATCAATAATTACAGCAACAGAAAACATACTTACCGGTGTGCCTGCAATTCCAGGCATACCAGGCTGGCCTCGCTGACCAGCAGGACCCGGTGATCCAGGTGCCCCTGGTTGACCTGGAATACCGGATGGTCCTGATTGTCCTGGTGGTCCTCGTTCACCATTGGCTCCACGCTCACCTGGCTGGAGTTAAGAAACGAAAATGGTAGCCTTGCAACCGTAAATTAAACAACGGAAAGACTTAATGAATTACCAGTCCTGGTGGTCCCATTGGTCCTGGTGATCCCTGAATACAGGAAATATTACAAGGTAGGATTTAAGCATTGCCTTGCATTAAAAAAGCCAGAGTAGATGCTGTATTTAAATAATCAACAAAATGTGTAATATTTACAGTAATGCCAGGGCGTCCCCACTCCAGTTCATTATCGACGATCACCCTATTATCACCATCCTGTCAAATGAACAAAAGAGTTATTATTTTTCTATAAAAATAACAGGATTTCAATGTCCAGAACTAATTGAAACTTACCCCAGGTCCAGGGGGGCCAGGAGGACCAGGAGGGCCCTACAAAGAATATTTAAGACAGTGATTCAACACGTCTTATTGTGATTCGCTGTTCTCAGAACTACAGATTAGGTCACTTACAGGTGCTCCAGCCCTTCCTTCCAGCCCAGGTAGTCCCGGAGGACCTGGTTGCCCAATGCTACCTGGCGGTCCCTAAGTAATTGTTAAAATTACAAAAACATCCTAGCCATCAATGACAATAGGATGTGTATGTAAAGATACTTACGACTGGACCAGGTGAACCTCTGGGTCCCATTGGGCCTACGCCGCCACGTTCGCCAGAATTTCCCTATGATGAAACAAAGGTGTGCATTTAGAACTTTCCACGAAGAGTTTTAAAATACCAAGCTGCGTGCAACCTTACTTTGGGTCCCGGTTTGCCAACGATACCCATCTGACCTGGAAACCCTGGTTTGCCCTGAAATCAACAGTAAACATGTAATAACGTCTTATGTTGGCTGCTTGTTTTCTGTGTTTTCTGATGATCTTACCACAGGGCCTTCAGGTCCCGGTGGACCGCTGTCTCCTTTGCTACCATGGGGACCCTACATATGCAATAAAGGCAATCTAAACCAAGAATCCATTTCCCAAATCGTTCCTTACCTCGTTCACCTGTCTGTATGTTTACTTACAGTATCTCCTTCGTTTCCTTGTTCCCCAGGTGGACCTGGTGGACCCTGATAAATTTATGCGCAAAAGAAGATTACGATAAGTAATAGATACAATGTCAGTATGGACTGCAATTTTTAATCACTTACAGGCAGTCCCTGCAAGCCTATTGGACCAGGAGTTCCACGTTCACCACGATCGCCCTACAATTGAACAAGTTACATCGTCAGTACGGCTAGATAATAGTAAAATGTACGCAAAGCCAACTTCCACTGTTCTAGGGTGCACTGGACAGAATCGTATAACCTTTTCCACTACAGACGTCCAGATGAGCTTTTTTTAAGTTCGGGAACACGGTTCAATCCCCTATTCTCTTTGCTTGAGTCCGAGCCCAAAACAACTCGGCTGAAGTTGGCCCAATGAAGCTTGCATTTCATCAATGGACTTACTGTTATGCTTACGTCATGATTTAGACGAGATTAAAAAAAAGTTTTAAAGAAGGGGCTAAAGAAGTTGAACTAAGTGAACTAAATGAAATCTAATCCCATTTCAAGCAGTAAATAATATTTGTTTTAAACTTCACAATAGTACTCTACATTTATCGCAGGCGATTTTAATTTCCTAATGACACAATGTGCCTATGAAGGTGACAAGGCTGCATCTTCTTTCAGATAAATGCGTACTAAAAATGGAGAGTTGTTGGGTGAGGAGGTAGCACTTATAGGACACTGAACAACCTGAAATGCCCGAGGGAATGTCACATTTAGTTACAGATTGAAGAGTTGATGTGTCAAATCAATTCATTGGAATGCAGAAAAATTCGTTAAAAAATTGAAAAATCACCAAATAATGGAATGCATGGTAAATTTGAACAATGCCATGTTGGGATGCTTGTGCTCAATCTTCCACAAAGTTATTAAGGCCATCCAACTTCTTCCTAATAAAGATTAATGGTGTGATTTTTGCTCTTTTCTTTACATAATTTACAGTGATTTGTGAATATTTACTTAATCCTTCATTTAGTCTTTGTATTTATTTGTATTTCCTCTCCATCGCCTATGGCCGCAATCATTCTCAGTCGAATGGAGCCCTGACCATTGCTATGACCTTAATAACATGTTCAGTAAGTCATTGCAATGCAAGTGGAGTACTGGGAATATCGAATAAGGCATTATGTCAGTGATTGTGTTGTCAGTTCAAATTCGAGTCTCGCCACTCCGATGAAATGTAAGTGTGTAAAGTTGGCATGGTGCACTACGTTATTTCTAGTGTATAATTTTCACTGCTTGGCTTGTTCTCCTCTTTCCATTATACAATAGTATGGATGAAATAATAAGCAGAAAGTGATAAATGATCAGCATCACAGTACAAAGTGTCACTGGTCCATTTGTAGTTCATCCTCCCACACTTATTTTTGGCCTTGAGGCTACTACATACTATTAAGTTTCAAAAGACTTTTTTGTTGGGGAGGGGGTACACTTTTGTGTTCATGCAAGCTTGTCTTGTCTCCAAATTACGTGTGATCATTTTAGGACCTTACCTTTTGTACACAGCATGTAATACATACATTACACACCTCTAAAGAAGGAGAAGGGGGGGGGAGTGTAGTTGGTTCCTCGCCTCTCGTAAATCCGCTACTGAGTTATGACAAATAATAGGTTGGCAACTGATTTGTGATTTACAAGCACCTTTTCGTCAAATTTTCAAAAATCCACCTTTACCTTTTGGCCATCACTTCCAGAGTCTCCTGGTGAACCTGGTGCTCCCGGCGTGCCCTACAAAGAAAGGGTCGTGTACAAATTCTCCAACGAAAAATATAAACGGTGGTCTACAGCATGATAAACAGTTTTCCAGGGAACTTACTGGATCACCAGCCGATGCTGCCGACCCAGCCTTCCCTGGTGCTCCAGGTTCTCCTTGAGAACCTTTTGGTCCGACTGGTCCGGCTGGTCCACTTGGACCCAATGGACCCTGGAATCATAAACAGACATGAAATTGTTAAGTAGCGTATCGAAGACGAGGAATGGTTTTCAAAGTTGGTCTGCTATATAAACTTACAGGCATGCCAACTATGCCTGGTGGTCCAATAAGTCCAGATGCTCCAGGAAAGCCCTAAAACAATATAGGAACTTAAATACAAATAAGTGACCTCATGGATGGAGGCTACACACAACAATTACTGATACTTGGGAAAAAAGTATACAAAAGTCCCAAGATGTCAGTTTGAGCCCCAACCCCTACGGAATGACCTTAGTGATGTGTTCTGAAGGGTGAAGCTGCCTTCTTCACGTTTCATAAAGTAATTATACTATACACCCTGCCAAATGCAATTTATTTACTTTTTGCTGACGTCTTATATTTTGAAGAGTTAAGGGAGAATTGAGATTCTACGTATTTTTTATGAGTTTGGTACAAACATGCTTGACGAGAAGTTAGATTTGCCCTGGGATTGTAAAACGGTTCTGAAATTATTTTTTATATTTAGCTGTAAGTTTTCCGCATTGTTAGTTTTCTTGAAGAATAGCCCCATGATTCATGAGTTCATACTACTAAAATGACTCACGTTTACACTTGTGGTCGTCGTGCCCGGGCTCGTTTCCTGGAGGGGCGGAACTGGTTAATGACTGGAAAGGGAACCCTAGCAAAGTCCCTGCCAGTTTGTGCCGGAAGAGGTAGTGTGAGACAACAGTATGCTTCTTCAGCAGCTATGGGATGTAATCTGGCCTATTCCAAACATTATATATTGAGATACAGTTGTTTTAAAACTGTATCTCAATATGTAATATCCAGAATAGGTCCAATTACATCCCAGACTGTTTTTAAAAAAACATTGCACTATACCACACATTAATGAAAAAAAGGTCCACTTGATTTTTCAGTGGAATTCAGTCAAATTATGACTGGGGTCATCCACCTTCTTCAGAAGCAAAACTGTTCGACACATTTTTTATGATCGTATGCTTGTGCGAAAAGTTTTGAATTTGCCGCACCGTTGTGTGCACCACTGATCTCTACATCTCACTTCTGCAGGAATCTGCTGCGAGTTCTGGGTGCACAAGTTGGTCAATTTGATCATAGAAGGGCTTGGTGATGTTCATTAGCATTTGGAATTGTGTAATGGCTATCGAGTCAACATAACCTATTCCACACGTGACGCCTTGGATACAGTATCTTGGACATAAACTTTGCCCATAACAGTGATCGAATGTTTCCCGGTTTGCATCCCCTGGTTTCACCTTCAAAAAATATCTCATAAAGTTCAAAACTGAGGCAGTTCATCCGTACGAGTATTAGTTTGCTTCTGATGACTTAAGCTCCAAGAAATTTATATATAAAAAAAAACCCTTGTGCTAAGAAGTATACTGGATGTAAAAGTGGCAGTGTAATTTGAAAGTTTCTAAAAATTCTGATAATTTGATTATCCGTTGGTTAACATTAACATAAGAGATGTTTTATTGTCATAAGAGATTTTATCTGTATCTGTTGCTTGAAAGGTTTTTAATGCCATAAGCTGCTTACCCTTTCCCCCTTTGGCCCAATTGGGCCAGTTGATCCTTGTCCTCCACTCTGCCCCTGGAAAATTGCAACAGAAATTATCTGTATGTACTGTAGTTTCATTTATCTCCATTCCTGAACAGTACATTTTACTTACACTCTGACCATCAACACCTGGAATGCCCGTTGGGCCTCGCTCGCCTTTATCACCCTGCGACAAATAACAGCGATCAGTTAGTCCTGGTTGTGACAATTATAAGACTTGTTGCAATGATGTATATCAATATACATCTATACCTTCGATCCTGGATCACCACCATATCCTCTACTTCCTGTGGCACCTTTCTCACCCTGGAAAACAGTAAAACATCAGAATGTTGGTCAGCATTTGTTAAGCTTTTCTCCGAATTCCATGCTTTCCTGGATTTTTACCTTATCTCCTGGGATTCCTGGTTCACCAGAAACTCCTCTTGGACCTGGAGGACCCTAATAGATACATTACACAAATGGTTCCTTTGATTTAACTGGAAACCTAACTAGGATTGGGGTTAGTGGGTTCTACCAAACTATACGACAAGCAAAATATCCTTATGTGCGAGGTAGCTGTTTCAGTAAACCCTTTCATGTTAAATCAAATTCTTGATGACTGTTAAAAAGGTATTGTAGTTAATATTTACCATTGTGGATAGAGCTGCCCGTATTAATTTCCAAGTTAATTATGAACATGACAAAGCATTGAAAAGCCTGTCTGTTTAAATTCAGTAGTGAAAACAATATCAAGTGAGTAAGCTAAGAAACCTGCAGGTCAATGAATGTGCTTAGTGTTTATATTAACTTACAGGTACGGCTTGGCCCTGGGTTGCTGAACCAGCAGGTCCAGGAGGTCCGGGTGGTCCCTACGTAATAATCAAATTATCTTAACACATCATTGCAAACATTACTTGCTACAATTCGTTTCAGGGATTAAAAATATAAACCTACCAATTGTCCGATCTGGCCTCTTAAGCCTTGGGGTCCACGTTCGCCTCGTTCACCCTGCAATACACAAAATACTG
This sequence comes from Lithobius niger, assembly GCA_023313725.1. Taxonomy (NCBI): domain Eukaryota; kingdom Metazoa; phylum Arthropoda; class Chilopoda; order Lithobiomorpha; family Lithobiidae; genus Lithobius; species Lithobius niger. The sequence goes on along the minus strand of JAHWFP010093175.1, from coordinate 59,466 downwards.
TAAGTGAAGTTAACCACCAACTTTCATACAAACTCTTCAAACACAAACTGACCTTCAAGCCTTGAGGACCTGGCACTCCATCATTTCCGGGTTCTCCCTTGTTACCCTAGAAGAAGATCCCAAATGATTTTCGTTCTCTTTCCCAGTAGCTTATAATCAAGTCAGGTGAGAACTAGATAGCCTGCAGACATTCCCAACTATTTCACAACTGCAAATTTCCTATCTCGGTTGCGACCAAGCTGTAACAAGCAAGGTCTTACTTAAAACTAGGGTGGTGCAGCCTTAGTCCTTCCAGATTTGACAACCACAAGGTACTCATTACCTTTTCCGTGAGAATGAAAGTACCCGTCCCATTAACGAAGCACGTCCCTAGTGCTGTATTGAGTAGAGGATAAGTTGAGCAACAAAGCTCTCGCTCTCTCACACACAAGAGGACAGTAGCAAGAAAACAAAAAAGAAAAGCAGTTTAATGTGTATCAGGAGGCAATGTCATCATCAAATGCCTCCACCATGAGTTGCAAGCTGGCAATACAATCGTGAGCTACTAGTATTTCAAGAAATTCAAGTCCTGCTCGACATATGACAAAGTTGGACCACACCTTAGTTGGGTATTTCTTAAAGGAAATATGTTTGTAAATCTTCTTTCTTAGAAATTAAACAGTAAACAGTAAAATAAATATGGATGCAAACCTATTTACGTTGCCTTTTGGACTTGAATGTCAGACAGACTGCCTGAGTGGGGAATTGAAGCCATGACCTTTGAAACTAAATGCCAAGGTTCTTTCTTAAAAGGTAGATGAGAACTACGGAAAGTCTATTACTGGATTAAACAGGACGGAAAGCCATTGGTTCAAGATGGGTTAAATAAATACGGATGCAACGTAAATAGGTTTGGATCCGTATGTGTTTAAAGTCTACTACTGGGACAGAGAACGGTTAAACCCATTGTGACTTCTTATTTTATGTTAGAACATAAAAAGAAGCCTGACGAAAAATAGTAAATTACCGTAAATCCAGGAAGTCCAGAGGGTCCTCTTTCCCCTGTTGCACCTTCTCGACCCTAAAATCAAGCAATGAAATATTTAACTAAGTTTAAAAATACATGTAAAAAAAGCCAGAGAGAGAAGGAATGTAACATACTTGTAACCCCGGTAATCCTGGTGGTCCTGGAGGACCTTCCACCTGTAATCATACAGAAGAATACCATAAAAATCTATTTTGTAAAAAGAGTAAAATTCACAGCATTCGGCAGACAATGTGTCCACTCGTGCGACGTAAAGATGTAAACCAATTAAAAGTTGGCTACAACAGTGAGAAATTGGGAAACAAGTTTTTATTTTCATCCACATTACAAATGTAAGCTAATGCAGACTGACAAGGACCGGGGTCAGATTTAATAGGTAAGGGCAGGGGTCAGGGGTCAGACGCCTAAATCTTTTAGGAGCTGTTTCATACCCACCAAAGGCCCATAAAAATGAAACTCAGAAAATGCATGTCACTGTCATTAATATGGATATTTCTTACCTGAAGAGCATTTCCAGCTTGACCAGGTAAGCCTCGTGGCCCAATATCTCCTTTGAAACCCTATAACAATATTTTGTTAGATAAAACTTTTATGCAATGTGAATCTACTGCATTAAAAAGTAATACTGGACTATTTTAAAATTCTGTTCCAGTGTATGACGGATCACAGTGCTCAAAGTGACAAACTTTCAATCTACATAATGAACCATATTTCGTTAGAAATGTTTACAAGACTAGAATTACATGTAATGATGGCCCAATTGCAAATGTGCTGGTGATATCGTTAAAGGTGTGTTGAAGATACCATTAAGTATTTTAAATTTCTGTTCAAAAGGACAAGTGGATCAATTCATTCAGTCATATGGCGTTTATATCAAACCACTATTAAGCGTTCTTCACTCCTTTCTGTTTATGTACTTACCGGTAGGCCTATCTCTCCTCTTGTTCCTTGTTCACCCTTTAATCCAGCAGGGCCCTGGTAAAACGAAGGCAAACATTTATCAGTTGTAGATTACAGGTAGTCGCAAGGCAACATTATATTGTGCCACAGACTGTACTAAAGATATCTTTTATTCAGCTTTTCTTGCTTTTAACAATGCTGTAAGTATTTCTAGGAACAGAAACAATTAGGCAGCTCGCTTGTGTTCAACCAACCAAATTCTTTCTACACCCTGGTTAGTGGTTATGGAGATTGTCATGGAACCTGGGTAGCCATGCCTGGATCTGTTTCTGTACCTTTTGGTCGCTAGTGACCAGGTTCACATTATTTACAGATGCGCAACATTATTTAATATTTATGGATGCAAAACATTTCACCATTGCAGACTCACCGTCATAATCCAAAATCAACAGTGAGATGAAATAAACGATGTAAGAAAAGACTAGCATGTCATGTTAAGTCGATAGGATTAATTTAAACAGAAATCCCTGCGTGAACTCTACAATTGAATTTTCTAGTGTCACAATATTATGACAATATTGCAAACCATGGATTTGTGCCTCATATAAAAAATGGAGAATAACTCAAACAAATGCTAATACATAAAGCAATGATATATTTTTGCAACTTACCGGTGTTCCAGCAAAACCCTGCTGTCCTCGCTCGCCTTTTTCTCCTGGTCGACCCTGTGAACAGCAAAAAAAAATATTGACATTTTGACTGGTGTTAGCTTGCGAACACGGAGTCTAATCATGGCTTCCTCTTCCTTCTTGTATAACTAGAGGAAGTTACTGGACACAATTCAACTCACTTCAGTATGTTCATACTTGAGAGTCTCTAACATGTAATGTTATGTTACTTTTTTATGATCTTACTTTAGTTGTTTCCATTAGGGCTCAAGCATCCCCCATTCTTAGAAGCTGGTTGCCTTTTCTACGCAGATAAAAAAAAAGTTGGGAAAAAATGCTGCGAGCATAATATGTTAACTGAGAGTTGAGAAAATAATTGATTGCGACCAATAACCTATAACCGCCTGAAAGAACTTTCAGACCCTTTTTTTTTTTTTTAGAGTCCATGTGGTACTTGGGCCGGTTCTCGGATTCGAACCGGCACTCTCTTGGTTTGGAGCCGACGACGCTGACCACTGGGCTGTGACTGCCCGCTTTGCTCGGGGTCCCCGGGGACCCCTCACAAAGCTCGCGCTGGGACTTAGTTTTTCGCTTTTATACGTTGAAGGCGTACGTTCGTATCCAGGTGGTTATGGTTAAAATGTAAACTTTCCTTTTCAACATGGCAAGGGATGGAGTGGAGACTTTTACCCAGTGCACCTGTCATATGATTTCATGTCGTAAATTGACTACGACATGTTGAGTCGTTCACACCACACCTTAAAGATAGCCAAGTATCCGATTCACTTTCATGTACGGATTTTACATTTTACATTTTACATTTTACATTTACATTTTACATTTACATTTACATTTTACATTTTCTAAGTTTTCAAGCCGTCCCCTTTTTGCCGTTCTGTGGCTGCCCATCAATACATCCGATAGCTGGCCAGTTTAATAGCCTACTGCTTTCCTTCAATAATAGCATGAATCCCACGGGAGTCGCACAAATTCAACTTACCACCCAAAAAATAGTGTTGTTTAAAAATTACACTTAAGTACTTGCTTGTAACTTAAATTATTTCTAATTTGACTTTCTAACCACAATGTATTGTTCTTTTATTTTGTAACTTTTATGAAACGCTTTTACTGAATATGTTTCGTTTCTTGTAAGCATGTTCTTTTAATTGTAAATGTTATGTCAATATGTTGGAATACTGACATCGAACTAAAATAATTGTTAACTCTGAAACCATCACTAGATTATGCAAATGCCAATATCCCATTACAAAATATGGTCATGAAAGACAGTCATGTCACAATAGGCTATTGGAATTTGCGTTTATTTCAACAAACTCTTTAAAATAACCTACGACAATGAAGGTAGTCAAATATGAATTAAGTTGGGCATTTGTTAAACAAACCACGTCGTGGTACTAACATTATGAATTTATTTATGATGTAACAAAGCTTCAGTGACATAACGGAACTGGTTAGTCCCCTTCCCTCCCCCCTGCAACATTTTGAAAAGTGCCCCTCTTTTTTCAGGGTGCTAAACAAAAAATTCATGGATCTACACTCCATTCCCCAACTACAACACAAATTCTCAAACTAGCTGATTAAACGTATCACCAGCATGAGATTTGGGAAACTGATTAAAACAAATACAGCAAAAAGCATGAGCCCAATTAAACTCCCTGGAAACTCCAATGAAGCTTACATGAAGGAAAGCCAAGGCTGGCTGGGCTTGAAGCTTCGGGTACCAGCTTTCGGGTTGCTGGATAGTGGATATGTGTGGGTTATTTTCAAAAGTTGAGGGACAATTTTCAATTTCGGACTATCTTACAATTTTCCACAGACAAAAATTAATGTGAATATGTTGCATAAAACATTTTACACACATTTTCACATCTTAATCATTATGTAATATTTTTTATCCAGTAGTGGTGCTGACTTATCAGAACAACTCTTTTATTTCATGAAAAATTGATCTCATCTCTTAAAGGAACTAATTTTACTTATTAAAATGTTATGTCAAAGGTTTACTCTTTTGGAAAAATAAGTTAGAAATGAATGAAGCCTTGGCTGTTAGACGAGTTAGCCCCATTCTGATGGGAAAGTCGAACACACCATAAATATGTAAAACACGTACTATTCTAGCTGCTTGAAGACAATCCGGTCGGTGAGAGGTAAATAAAGGGAGCCTGGTGAAGTGTCCGCAAAGATGTGGCAGAGTGCTACCACAGTGGGGGGGTCTAAAAAGCATATTCAGCAGAATTGGGTTCTATTATGGCCTATTTTAGACATTATTTCAAACCATACGATGATCGAATACTTTCTGGTTCTAATCCGGGTTTCCAGTCTTTTTACTGGAATTTTTTATGCTTCTAAAACGTTCAGTGAGATTAATAATTGAACCGGTTCATTTATACAAATAGTCCTTTGCTTTAGATAAGTTACGACTCAACTAAATTAATAAAAAAAAAATTGAATGAAACTATTATGAAGAATGAAAGTGATAACAAGGCTACAAATAATTGAGATGTAGACACAAGTGAAAATTACGGAAATTGCCCTTTAAATATGCACGGAGAAGTTAACGGTGCACTGGTCTATGACAGACCCTGGTTGTTAGCATGTGGTTGTTCCTAAAATTAATGTAATACTACAGTTGTCAGTCAGTTCATCACAATCTTATGGATTTACTGACATGGTGAAAGACTGAATGAATTTACTGACACAATGAATGAATTAAGTAAAATCAATAAACAAAAACAGAAAGCTAAATAAAGGTTGTTCACATACGAAATAGCAACAGATTCCAACTTCCGTACCAGTTGCAAGTGAAGCAAAGAAATCCACTCATATTGTGCCTTGCCTACATGTACCTCCCCACATTACAGGGGTCGCGGCGGACGGTATCACTTTTGCCACTGCAAAGCTTACAGACCGGGAAATAATTGCTTAGCATTACTTCTGCGATGGTAGAGTCCTTAGTGTTACTTCAGAAAATAAGGGAATTAAGGAATTTCTTATGTTACTCCATTACATGTTGTTACATCAAGATGTTACTTCATTGATGGTAGATTCCTTAGTGTTACTTCAGCAAACAAGGGAATTAAGGAATTTCTTATGTTACTCGATTACATGTTGTTACTTCACGATGTTACTTCAATGGTAAGTAATTTCTTCGTCACCAACATTGATTGCAATAAGACAGGCCTTTTATAGTTCAATACTTTAACTGTAGGCCAACAAACAATTGTAAATAAAATTTTAAAAACCACTTCATATTTTGCAGTAGATGTTAGCGTGGAAAGTGTGGTCTTAAGAAACTTGTAACCCTATTTTTTAACACTGTCCCGTTAAGAAGTGGGTTTTGTGGGTTACTTTTTTCTCCAATAGTTTCCACGGACCAAAACACATATTCAAATTCGTCCAGTACTTTAATTTTGTCTTGCATACTATTGGAGAAAAGTCCATGAACACCATTTATTAGCACACCATTGTTGCGAAATTAGATTAACGTTATTATTACTTATCAAATGCGTCCTGAGACATGTACAGTATCTAATGGATTGAAGGCATGGGATGTGGTAAGGTATTAATTTTAACAATTAAAACTTTCTTCCCCTATTTGTTAGCATGTTTCATATTTCGTTAGTAAAATCAATTTCTAACTTCATGCTTGCATTAATCACAAATTTAAAACCATGGATATTGGTATATTTACAATAGCTCTTACTGAAATTGTTGCGTTATTTCCTTACCATTGGTCCTTGAGGTCCTGGAAGGCCGGAAGTCCCAGTGGGACCACCTAAACCCTACGGACAAGAAAATAACTGTAGAAAATATTTGATATCATAAAATATATTATTAGGGACAAGCGATACTTACTCTGGGACCAGGGTTACCAGGGGCACCTTTACTACCAGGGAACCCAGGAATGCCTTGTTCACCAATTGGTCCCCTGGGACCAGGAGAGCCAGGAAGACCAGGGCGTCCCTACAAGGATAATTAAGATATTTCTCAAGGCACTAGTTGGAGTACAGCATGGTTTAGTTCTACGTAGCATTTTCAACCACTGTTAAATGCGAAAACTCACGGCGGTTCCATTAAATCCTGGTGGTCCTGGAGGACATTCGGTAGGACAAGTCTGGGCTGGAGCAGGAGGGGCAGGCTACAAATAATATTGACTTGACAATTAGCATTGCTTTCATTTGAAATTCAATGTTGAGGAAAACACACTTCCGTTTATAAAAGTTCATATTATCAACAAGACAAATTACGGCAATGAGAATTCACAATAATAATAATAAAACGTTTATCACAATACGCGAAACATCACATATAGCAAATTATGTTTATTGTTTATCTATAAAAGATTATTGAAATGGTCAACACAGAAAAACTCACAGGTAGCTCATCACACGTTTCTCTTTCAGGTCTTGTTGGGTCACAACTCATGTGCATCCATTGAATGTCCATCTATTGGGTAACAAAGGTTTCATTTCAGAATCAAATCACTTAGGTAATACAATCTTAAAATTGAATGGAAAAATCAAAAAAGGCAAAAATTCATTGTTACCTGGACAGTTCCTCCACGTTCGTACTTGGCCAACACAATTTCACCGTTGACATCAATCTGACTCCGTGGTTCTAGTGTTAGTTGAGCGCGTTCCTTGCAATCCACGTAGAGACGGACATGGCTTCGGTATACGCTGATGTCAACCTTGTGCCAGCGACCATCAAAAATCTAGAACAAGATGGTCACTATAGATTTTGGGTGAAGTTTGGCACTTTTAGGAGGTTTCTGCTTTTAATCCCTCATCCTCACGTTTCAACAAAATACCTATTAATGATTCAAAATGGAAAACCAGTATAATGCGCACAAAATAAACAATTTGCGATATTTCGAAGCAATCCCCACTTTGTTATCAAGCAATAAAAGCTACGGCTAAGAAACCAAAGTCAAGTAAAATACTTTAAAATACGTAAAAACATACAATTTCAAAGCTCAAGAATAAATAAACGGGACCTAAGGCTGCTTAGAAACTGGCAGTAGGGAACCTGACCTATCAGTTTCTAAGCTGTGTTAGGTCCATTTTATTTGTTATTTTCATTCTTGTGCTTTGAGTTTTTACGTTTTATGGATTTCAAAGTGTTTTACTGGACTTTGGCTTTTTAGCCGTATCTTTTATTGCTTGATAACGAAGCGGGAATTGATTCGAAACATTACAAATGGTTTATTTTATGTGCGCCATAATGGCTTTCCGTTTTTAATTCTAAATGAATTAGTTTATGTCTCAGTGCTCATACTATTTCACAACAAAATATCGCGCATCAGTCTCGTCAGCGGGTAGCAACTCTTATAGTAGTAACGTAACGGCACAGAAGGGTCACTAGCGCAAATGGCACTCACTGCTTGATCAAGAACAGCAGAACCACAGACAACATGGCGTTGGAAATTGTAGCTTATGCCGGCCCACATTGGAGTTCAAAGATGACAGCAAATAAACATTTTGCTGTCGCAAACTGCCAAAACAATGCGTGGTATTTTAACAAACCGTACACGGCAAATGTTAGCTAACCCAATTTCCCTTCAGGAAATTCGCTCTCCCTCGTTATCCTTAGTGTTGTTTTCCAGCCATTTTGAAAATGTGTGATCACAATGTACAGTGGCTCATTGGGACATACAACTTTTTTCTACACGCGCAAAACATTTATGAGATGGCCACTGGTCCGGGTGTAGTTTACAATATATCGTCCAAGGTTGTAGTGTGTCTTTTCCCGTGTTGAAATGACGAAGATCTGGTTTCATGAAAGTTTTGTGTGTACAAAAAAATGTTTTGTGTGTCCCAACGAGCCACCGTAATAACAACGCGCGTTTCTTCCCGTTTGCCCTCCAAACTCATGCCTTTGTGTGTATAACGCTTGCGAAGTGTTTCTTTCTATACGCTCCTCCCTTGACAAAGTGAGTATATTGCTCTAAAGTCTCGTAAATACTGAGTCAGATATGAACATGACTCAAGGATTTTACGGCATGTTAGCAATATACAGTACTTAGCGATTATTCGTACGAAAACTTAAATATTGCGGAAAGAGTAAAACTCTTAGTAGCAAAATGCAATAGACAAGTGCTCTATAATTTGCAGATCAGTAGCAATATCATTCAAAACAGTAGGCTGGGTTATAAATACTGATCTTACCGGTACATTGGAAAATGCGAGTATTTGCTGACGTCCTTCATAATCGAGCATCAGGACCTCCAGGACTTGTTTGCGGGGGTGGAGGGTCATTCCAAATTGGGGTCTTCCTCGCACATCTTCTATCCGGATCAGGAACCAAGAGTCGGAGTTGGTTGTACGTTTGCGGTATGTGGCCACAAACGAGAATTCCTCAGGCAAACCACGTGGGAAAATATTTCTGGAAAACAGGTCACATAATATTAGGCAGTTTAATTTATATACTAACACTGGAGAGCACCACTTATTGTCAGTCTTTATTGCAGGTGAGGGAAACTGTATGACATATGTTTTTAATCCCCAAAACAAAACTTGTTAAGGATTGCTGCCAAGCTCTTCGGCTCTTTCATATCGTTTTATCAAATGCCAAGCTCTTTTCCCAAGTTAATCCTACCAAATATTCGCACCATCACTGGTAGGAATACTGTAAATATTATAAGAATTAGCACTTTCCGATATAAAATATCGGTAACTAATACTACACCACCGATACTTTCTATCGATATAACATTAACTTATTAATAGCAACAGTCTTACAACGTCCATTATTATTATCTTCAGGATAACATTAGCTTTAGCTTAGCAGAACCCAGTGCACTTGGCTTCAGCCTCAAGCACTTTTAATTGCTGCCACATGTGGTCCTATCCCGATACTCAGTATACATCCGTGGTCTGACCAGGAGCCAATCAGCTCTCCTTGCAATCACAGCATCCAATTGCACATCTTTTGCAATACAATAGAGACCAGGATACAGGCCCCCTTTATAAGCAGCCTCCCTGGCTATTTTTACTCTCTCTCCCAACTTTTTGGACATCAAAAGCTACAGCCACTGAGCCCTCAGGAGCCGGATTCCCAGCAGCATTATTTCAGAGTTAAGTAATTTTGACGATCTTAGACTTAGCCAAATTTTAAAGGAGCTTCCCTCCTTTAGAGACTAAGTCCGGTTTAGTGTTGAGAAAGGGCGCATCTTATCTAAGATCCCCCTTTCTTATTTCTCTCTAGGTCACGATTATTACAAGAGTGCTTTAATTTAATATTACGAAGGTTTAACTGTTTAAAAAGGAGGGATAACCCTAACCCTAAATGACTGAATTAAAATGCTTTCGCACCACGTATCTTGTGTGGACTCCCTTACTTTGCTCATTATTTGCTTTTATGTGCTGTAGTTAGTAACATTGCATTATGCCATCCGGTACGTTTGTACCCCTGTTTATCTTCGTAAAATCTAACAATTAGTAATTACGAGAGATTTACAATGGTGTGAGAAAAACTTTTAGAAAACGGGTTTCAATGGTTCTTTTTGCATTTAGAAGAATAATTCAGGTGTTAAAATTGAGGTACACAATATAATAGTCCAAGTCCCCACATTAATGAACGTTACTAATTTTCTTTTGATTTTTTTATGGGGATTTCTCTCATTAGGAAGCACTCGTGTTTGTATGGAGTTATTATTCTGTAAGTCATTCGTGTTATAATTGATATACTGGATTGATGGCAACCATTAGATGGTTCGGCATTAAGACGTAATGAGACTGCAGTACAAAACTGGTGCTCTGCAGTATGCTTTCCTCTAAGGCAGTATGGCATCTCTGGTTACGACCAATGGTAGCACCCTCTAGTTGCTGGGTGGTTTATTAACACAACAAATTATAAATTTTAAACCTATTACAGATCTAGACAGAACTTATTTAAATATTGTTTGATTAACAATTAAGACTATTTGGTTAAGTAAATAGTTATGCAGTAATAATGCACCATGGATCTACATAAGTATACATGACTTCATAGCAATTCCTCGAATGTTCCAGTTACTTAGTTCATACGTCCCATGTGACACACATTGGACAAATAGTTCTTCAAAGTACACAATCATCAGTGTAAAGAGTATGTTTCTCATAGAACAGTATCATTATATTCTCATTTTTTAAACAAATTGTATCATTGTGCTACCTGGTTGGCAAGCGCAGGTCAGCTGTTCTGGAGATTCGGTAGGCAGTCTGCATCTTATTTGATCCACGGACTCGCTTAACACCGGGGAATTCCCGATCCAACGCATCCAGATTGAACTTGCGGATGAAATCAAATCCTAATGAAAAAAAAAATGGAAACAAAAATAAACTCAAATGTAAGTTCAAAGCATGTGGACCCATACCGCTACACTATTCTAACCTCTCCCATCTATTTGTCACATTCGGTACTCCGCACTCTTGCAACGTCCGTTGATTACTAGATGCACATAGTATCAAGTGGGCAATATCTCATTATATTACTTGAGCTAGGTGAAGTCATCATTATTTGGTGAAGCATTCATTGAAAGCGGATGTCAACCTCCACACAGACGTGTGAGTTGAACGAATATCTTCATAATAAACAAGTCATGAACAGTCCAAAGTGTAAATCCTTGGTAGATAAATAGTTAATAGATTTCTTCATACTTGTTGCCCAAACAAGGAGTCTCATAACTTTACATCATGTCATGCAACAACGAGAACCATTCGACAAGTCGTGACCAAAGTGGTTTCCGGCTAGCTTGATGATAAGACAGGAACAGCGACAGGCTGCAAGCTTGTTGTAATCTGTGCCTCTAACACTGTGGAAGCTGTATGAAAAATTATGTTGTAATTAGTTAGCCGTGGTTGGTAGGATTGTCCGACTAACTTTAAGCACAGTCTTCTATATTGTTTCATGTCATGGGAACAAGACTACTTCTTCCCTTTTAGCTGTTAGATATGTTGATTTTTTCCACAGCCGCAGTCTCGCTGAACTGTTCTGAAAATGTACGCAATCACCATTCATCAAACTGAAAGTGAAACCAACCAAACAATAAGGAAACCCTCAAATTCCAAAAGGGGAAACTCTGGACAACCAGTAGTGCTTTGTAAATCTGCTGAGACAATTCCAAGATCGAGTTGAAGGGAAGTTTTCCACAACTTTGCATTTCTAGACTGATGAAATTTGTTGGTGGGGATCATCCCTCATCCATGGGTAGGCAAACGACCTTTGTCAAATGCTATATACAACTCTCAGATTGAAGACACCTGAGCGAGATAGAGATAGAAAGGATATGTTGCCACTTTTATCCAGCTAACAATCACTCTAAAAGTGTGTGAAAATAATTTAAAACAGTAAACTCATAATGCTTTAAAGAAATTGAGCGGTAATTGGTTTAATCCCAAGAGCATATCACGACTAGTCAAGGTCAATATCAGCCTCGGATTAGTTATTCCCCAGCAAACATGCAGCATAGTTTTAGCGTGGTTTATGGTGTTGCCGTCTCGTCTCGACTCATTTGTTACTCGACTTTCTCGGCTGTCCCTGACTTCTTTTTCATTGCAATGTTGCTATGTAAGACGGCTAATACCCGCAACAAATCGTAAGTTATAGTTTCGTTTTGTATCTGGAGTCATCAGAAGGGCAAGCTTCGTAGCATTTGAATGAAACTAACTTTCCCATATTGGCAAAACGGCTCATGACTTGCTTCATATATCGGTCACTTCGTCTCCAGATCAACGCCTATTTTCCTGAGCTTATTTAACGATTCGGAAGCACAGAACCAAATTAAACCCAGAATCAGGTAGAAGTTTACTTTGTTTGAAGTAGTGGAGTTTGTGCAAAATACCAAATGATCTTCGAAAAGTTGCTGCAAAATTCTAAAGTAGGCCTAATTGCTTCACTTTGGTATTTGCGATGACAGTAACTAATAGCATTTTATTAAGCAATGAGAAATGTAGTGTACCTTTAAATAACCAAGTTAGGTCAGAATGATTGCCTTTATTTGAAATTTAAATAGGGCTTAACGTAAATTCCATGTATATCTTGAATCTTTTGTTTTTAAAGTGGTACTACCATTGATTGAAAATCTGCAGAATCTGGCAATATCTAGTGTTATCTAGCACTATCTAGCACTTGCTTGCATCAAGCAAAGCAATGAACAATGCCATTTCTTTTAACAAAACAAACAAGTTACAAGCCTCCTTAATTATTGAGTGAAAATTTGATATGTCCTTCTACATCTGGGAGGAAACTGTAAAGGTTTAAAATATCCTGCCACTAGATGTCGCCATGGTATTTTCATACGCGTTTCAACCGGTGATAGTGAGAGAAAGAATCCCCGTATGGCGTAGACAGTAGAAAGGGGTGTGGTTAATCCCTAATCTCCTGCCCCTTCTATTGTTCTATGCCATACCGGAGATGTCGGGAAGTGAGCTGGAGATTAAGGATAGCATGCCCTTCTATTGTTCTATGTCAGACGGGGGATCCTCTCTACAGTGCCACTTTAATTTGATGAACGATTTAGAAATTTCAACCTAAAAACAGCATTTTGGCTGCCACGTTAGGTAAGGGCACCATCTTGAATTTTCACAACACTTGAATAGGATATTTCTCGATGAAAATGTAATTCTTAATATTATTTGTAACTCGCTTGTGTTCCGTCTGGTAAAAGTTACAAGCCAAAGCTGTTTATTGGAAACCATTGTGGGCCGCCATTTTTGATTTTTGAAAAACTTCAATAGAGCAGCGACAATAACGCCGTATTGGCTACACAACTTGCATTTGGAGCCTGTCGTTGAGGTAGCTGCAAGGGGCACTGGATGAAAATGGAGGTAAAAAACAATGGCGTCATTAGTCAAGCCGATGCTATGAGAGCGGCTTTCTTAGGCCTAAGAAATCCCCCCCTCACAGCATCGGCTTAACTAAAGACACCGTTGTTTTTTGCTTCCATTTTCATCCAGTGCCCCTTGCAACTAGCTCAATGACCAGTCCTTTATGCTGCGAAAAATACTTTAAGGTTGTAATTCAGAAAATAAAAGATTCCACTTGCTGAAAATTGTATCAGCTGCCAACAAATAAAAAATTTGAGCATTTTTAGGTCCAAAAAAACGGCTGTCACAGCACTGGATTGCGCAACAAACTGCGCTAATGTTGTAGCCTCCGCATATAGCGAGTGCTCCTTGCAGCTAGTCAGCGACTGGCAACAGATATATCGTCCGCACTGTAAAGGCGTTATTGTCACTGCTGTCTAGGAACTTAAATTAACGACGCTAGGCGTCCAAGCGGCACAACCTTAGGTTGTCGCCAATGAAACAAGCTTTTTTTGTTTACTCGTTAGACTGTTAGGCTCCAATCTCGTTAAAACACAGAAAGATGGCACATATGTTCCGACGTCTAAGTGTCGGACAAAAGCTAATAAAACTTGGGTTGATGATGGAAATAAAAATATTACAAAAGAAAATCGACAACATCACTCCACTAATTTATTTCATTTTTTTTTTTTTTCAAAACTCGGTCGCATACTTTTTGAACGAGCTACATTAAACCAGACAGAAAACTCACTACACCACAGGCAACATGCAAATGAAAACATGCAAAATCGATGAGGATGGTTTGGTTAATAAAAACCTTTAAAAAGACATAAATTTCAGCAGGAGGAGGAAAACAAGCTGTGAGAACAAAAAAAAAAAAAAAAAAACACTGTTCTTGTTCCTTTTTACCCTATTTCTGTTACTCATACAAAAAAGTTGTTCTCAAGATACAGTGAAGCACTTCCAAACGTTGTTTTTTTTTTCAGGATTACAATCCGCATCTTTATTTCACTGTCAGACGACATTTAGACTTTTTTTTTTAGTCCAGTGACTTGGAAGCCGACCACTCTGACCGCTGAGCTTCACAGGCTTTCGTTGGTCCGGGTTCCTGGGACACCTCGTAGGTTCACGATACGCATTGAGACTTTAAACCTTTTTTTTTAACCTCCTGAGACCCGTGTATGGCTTATGTGTCCCCTACAAGGGACAACACGGGATGGCCAAAAACTAAGTCCCAACGCGCAACGCGAGCTTTATAAGGGGTCCCCGGGGACCCCGAGTAGAGCGAGCAATCCCAGCCCAGTGGTCAGCGTCCTCGTCTCCAAACCAAGTGAATGGTGGCTCGAATCCCACGGCCGACACAATGGTACTTTGAAAAAAAAAGGTTATACTTTTGCTTGGTGGCATGGTAAAAAAAATCTCTCCTTCCTTACTATTAAAAAAAAAACTTAACCTCTCACTATACAGCCCACGAGAAATGACTTTTTGCAGTCGACAGTGTAAAGTAAAACCATTTCACACGAGGACAAAAAAAGGAAAATGAATGCTGGTTTGCAACAATTACATGGAAAAATTGCCGAAATATTTGAAAAAACGCAGTTAAAATACGAAAAAAAAATGCAAGAAAACGTCGAAAAAACATGCTGCAGCCCCCCTCCAAGACTTCATTCACGATCCGTCTTTGACGCACTGCGATCACTTCCCTCAAAACAAATGAATTAAAACACTTTTAAGTGTTAAAATACAGGCACTTCAAAGGATCTGGAAAGTGTTTCGGCATTCATTTTTCAAGCATTTCCATGAGTTTTTCCTAGCTGGTGCGAACCCTGCTTTAACAATAACTCTCGAAACATTAAGCAATTCTCAGGAGTGATAAAAAAAATTAATGCAGGCGCACAATGTTTTTTTTTTGGGGGGGGGGGTTCTTTTCCCGATTTTTGCGAGCAATGATCTGTATTTTTTCCCCCACCAAACAAAAAACTGCAGCAGCTTGCATTATGTTGTGGATGTACGTTTTGACGCCAGGTTCACTTTCAGCCATGTTCAAGAGTTCAAAAGCTAAACCATAAAATGACCGAAAGGGGTGATATCATACAACAACCCCGTAAGGGTACAGGAACCCATTAAGTTTTTTGCCATAGAAATTAGTGATATCAATCATATGTTTGCCTAGCGTAATCTTTTTAAGACAGGTAAACAATGGGAATCAAACAGCAAAGATAAAAAAAAGTCGTCAGATTTTCCGAGATAAAATGGGGCCTTTCAAACCTTGACCACCAGGGCCGTTTGCCGTAAACCCACAACTGGATACATTTTTTTGTAGTACAAACATTCGCCGAGTGGGTCTGTATTCCCATAATGTGCCGGGTGTGAGCCTTAGTAGGGTTTACCACTGCTCGTTCCTGGGATATTTATATACTCCTGGTTTGACCCTATATTGCAAAACAGGCATATTCCGTAAGTTTCAAATCCACACCAAATCTTGAAAGAAAAATACTTAAAGGGCAATTACATCCATTTTGACATGCATGCTTTACTTTTGGATCACTTACACAATAACTAAACACAAGAATTGCGGTAAGAATACGTTACGAACGTCCGATACAACAATTTAAGTATTGCATCACCAAAACACGATACGGAGACCGCCGTTGTTTTGCTGGAACGCGCAGAAATTAATGTCGACAGATATCACTTTTCGATTTCGACTCTCAGCCGATTGAGATAGCTCTACTGTGGCTCTACTGGCTGTGAGAGCTCAAGCGTCCGACGGCCTTAGCTGGCCGGCAGTAGAATAAAAAAAAAATCACCTAAACGGGAAATACCTAACTGTAGTGGATATAAATATTTGTTCATCGATTACCTCTGTTCTTATAACCACCAATACCCACCAACCATAACCACCAATACAGAAATGGTTTTGATTTTAGAAGCATTAAGCACAAGATGTTTGCACGTTCGTTAGTTTTTAAGAGCTATGACAACGGCGAGTCCGGACGTGTTCACACCAGAAAGATTGAGAATGACTTAAAGGTACATTCCGCCCAGTTGGCGTTCCCCCATGGCTCAGTTTGGCAACATTACTTTTGACGAGTGTTAATGTTGCAAAGGCATTAATTTTCCTATTTTTCCCCTCGTGAGAAACGGTTAGCTAAATTCACTCTAACCTACGTAAATGTTTCAAAAGCTATTTCGCGCAGGATGCTCGAATATAGTGAGAAGGTACGTCCTTTTAAGAGATAGTTATAAACAAGAAAGAATAGAATTTAAGTTTTCGATCCTTGATCGCATCTTTGTTACCCTTTGGTCACTCTCCAGATCGCCGGTTTATTAGTGTGATTTCACTCCTTTTATACGATGATTAGATCTTTCCTCCAAGCTTCCGATAAACGTTTGTTTACATTTTTGTGTGTCCTTGGGCCGATAGACTTACCCCAAACAATAACAAAATTCCCTCTTCCTTTTTTTAAGCTCCTCCCAATGGAGTCTTTTCAATGTTTGACGTGAATTAG
>JAHWFP010093175.1:0-42117 GCA_023313725.1 Lithobius niger | reverse complement strand
TTAAACATGAACTATTCAGGGAAACTAATCAGAAAGTATCAAACCTTGACAGTTCAGGGAAACTATACGGAAAGTATCAAACCTTAACTGTTCAGGGAAATTAATGGGAAACTATTAAACATTAACTATTTAGGGAAACTAATCAGAAAGTAACAAACATTTGCTGTTCAGTAAAATTAAATGGAAGTAATTTAATGCAAAAAAAAACACCTAATCGACGCCATACTTGCATCATAGTAACAGCAACACGACTTACAGACCTCAAAATTGGTTGGGTTCAACTGGTTGAACGTACGGAAAAAGTAGACCTGTTGGTTTTAAAAAGGCTTCCAATCATTCGTGTTTCTGAAAAACGGAAGTGCACGGATTGAGCGAGCGATTTCCACATGCACTTAACCTTTTCAACGTAAAACAAACCCTTTTTGCGATAAATGAACTGCAGACATTCTAAAGAATGCGATGAATGAAAATTGTGAGTAATAACTGCGTCCTGATAACCGCTACATCGATTTTATGGTGTTGTATGAAAAAATATATGAAATATGGATTGATGCCAACAAGGTGAGTGAAGCGAGCGATATGCCTCTAGTATCCATAAGGCCGCGTTTATGCAACAACTCGCCTTTGTATTCTAGTAGCCAGAAATCATCTGAGATTCAACCATGGCGGCAGTTTTAGCTCTGCCGGTTGGCAACGAATACAGTCAATAATGCGAGTTCAGAAGCGACTGGGAAAGTTGCTTCTTCATGAGGAATTGTTTATCTTATTGTCACGAATTATAAGACTGCAAGCATTTACTCAAGCGATGTTTGGTTTAGCTAATCCAGGTAGCGTTGTTACCATGGCAACCACACCTTTGTCATCGCGATGAAATTTTAGTTGCGAAAATGCAAAGGTGCCTAGAAGGCCAATGGTCAGTGATGTGGTGAAATGCTGATTCGATAGTTTGATTCCAGTCATGTTGAAAGTACGTGTAAAGGATGCCTACTGCATTCTGTATTTTTTGTGTAAGGTTTTGGCTTGTGACGTATTTCCGATTAACCTTTATTGCGATATTTTCAGGGAAATTCACTGTCCACCATTTAACAACTTTCATCAGCAAGCGTCAGACCACCTCCGATCTTCAAAAAGGTTAATAGAATCTTCCAGACGCTCAATGACACTATTCCATCTGATAGTGTTTTTATTTATTTTTATTTTTTTGCGCCTGTGAAGTCATGCAACAATCGGTTTAGTATGTCATTCACGTATAGTGGTAATTAGTTGAAGAAAAAAATAACAAAAAGAAATACACAGCAGGCGAGTTAGTTGAAGAGGCGAGTTGAGTTAGCGCTCCACTCCATTCGGTGCACTTTTTTTTTTTTATCACTATCCAAGTTTTGTAGGCTATTTTTTATTATTAAGTTTCCAATGAGCATTCCACATTATCATGAGATCACAATAATTGTTTTGTCGTCACGTGAATCACAAGATGTCAGTGACAGCTGCTGTCCACATGCATTAGCAATCCACCGGAAAGATTATTTCCAAGGAGAGGTGGTAAGGGGTTAGTGGGAAACTGAACATTTTGGGGGGTATGAACGTTACCCTCTTCGTCGTCTTCGTTGAAGATACGCCCCAGAAGGTCCTCTCTTAAAGATGGCCGGTAGTCGAGGTCAGGGTCGAAGCCACTTTCTGCAAAGGGGTGGGGAAAATAAAAAAAAAAGCAGGGAATTGGAAAGGATCATAAAGCAGAAAGGTAAAACAGAGATTGGACTTCTGAGGGGATTGAACATCGAAAAATGACGTCACGAGACCCTTCAACAGACAGTACCATAAATTAGAAAAATAACTCGATATCGCATCTTACATTTTCGAAGCCTACACGGGGCCCTGGCGATAGTTGCGGCTATTAATACCTCTGTTAATGCTTTGCTTTCGTTCTCCTTCGAAGGCAAAACATTAAGACAGCTATTAGTAGCCGCAACTAACGACAGGGTCCGCGTGGACTTGGAAGAGATAAGATGCGATATCTATTTACCTTACTAATCTATGACAATACCTTATAAAAACAACACAACCCAAAGCACTGAAACGCGATTGCTGAAGGCCGTTTGGTGTATTATGTTCGGCCGATACCAAACTACCTCCAGAGCAACTGAGTGTTACTGTGGTTTGGGTTAGATGATTTGGAAGTTACTAAGCAAGAGACTGATTCAAGGCCAAACGAGATTAAAGCTGCTTTCCTCACATGCATCTTTAATCTCAGTTGGCCTTGGGGTGATTACGTAGTTCTTTAAAAATGCAATTTCGGAAATTTCATTTGTACGATTCAATATCTTGGCCTATTTTGTACTCTTCAAGGACAAAGAACGGTTAACATTAGTTGCATATACTATTTTACACACTTAAAACACATTTTCGACAATGGCTGAGAGACAGGTTAGAACAGCCTGAACAAATTGATCAGTGGACAGGGGACCCTGGCAAAGTCAGTGGCAACCCGGATGTTTCTGATGCGCTCCCAGCCGAAGCCATCGTGCTACAAGGCTAGAGGGACAATTTTGCTAGGGACCATCGGAAATTCCTAGGATAGGATCTTTTACATGAGCGCGAGTAATCGCAGAGCACTTTTCTTATCCGAAATGCTTGGAATGGCCGAAGTTAGGCTCGGACATGGAACATCCTGTGCATGAGACAGTAATGCTAACCATTAAGCCACCTTGCTGGTTGTCCGTGGCAAATCTGTCCGTAAGAGTAGCATCCGATACTACCGGACTGTTTCAGCATCTTTGGGATTTATTCTAGCCATAACTGGATGTTCTCCCATCACAACTGGAGGAGTTTCCAGTTTAAATTCCCCTTCTTTCTGTTTCTAACTAAAAAAAAACCTCTCGAATTTCAATGCAGAGCAGATTCACTCTATTGGAAAGATAGTAGTCAGCTGAAAATTGTTGTTTTTTGCCCGTGATCTAGAATTGTTGTCAATAGTTCTGTTTTGGATCATCCAAATTAAAAAAAGCAGGGTGGTGACACACCATGTTACCCTTGAGCATTTTCGGACCCCCCCCCCCCCAACAAGCACCCCATTCAACCCCTTTTATTCCCTGTTATACGCATTAATTTTTTTATAGCTAGAACAGTGCGTAATACTTACTTTTATGTATACCGTAATTTTTTCCTTTACTTAAATTTTTCATTGTATAAAGCAATGACACAACGCACAAGTGCAGTAAAGGGCCATAGTATTAATCCACAGAATTAATCCACAGAGTTGCAGTACCTATCAAATATGACGTATATATTTTCTCCTTGCAACCTACTTTGAATACGATGTTTAATATTACTACGGCAGGCTCCCCCCTCCATATACGGGTGGGGGGGGGGGTGCCCTAGTAATAATAAACAACATCATATTCGAAGTAGGTTGTGAACGGAAGATGTATACTTAAAAACAAATTTGGTGGAAAAATCCTTACTACGGTCCTACGTAAGCATTTCTGCGTTATGCAATGCAAAAGACTTTGGTATACATAAAAGTCAGTGTTATGCAATGTTTTAGCTAAAAAAAAATAATATTATATAACGGTGTATAAAATGGAGGGGTGCTCGGAGAAAAAGGTTTCCGAAAGCGCTCAAGCTGACGTGGTATCACCCGAATGTTTTTCAGTTTGTATATGATCCCCAAGACCCGAAATCAACCAAAAACAGAAGTACAGATCAAAACTGTAGGCAACAAACAATTGCCGGACTTTAATGTTGGAAATGTAAGTTAGAAAACATGAGAAGAATAGCGCATCTTCCCTGATGGCACAAGACATCTGCCGGCAGAAAAATGTAACAAAATTACAAAAATACGGTGCCAAAAATGGCCCACGCAACGTTTTTTTAAGGGGGTAGGGAGGGGGTTTATAAATCTACAATAGGTCTAAGAATTGAGACATACAAGTGAAAATGGTCTAAATATACTTTTAATTCATCATAACTTGTCAATGTCCAGTGCCCACTGAGAACCATCAATGTAAGCAGCATATCACACAGAGAATTTGCACAGATTAACAACAAAGAGGGAGTTATTTCATTTTGTCTAAACTTACAAAAATCATAGCCAAACGATAAGCTTAAGGTTTTCAAGAAACATAACCTGAAAGAGAGAGACACTAACAAGCATTACATTTTGGTAAATAATAATCAAAATAAGATGGTTTTAACTTATACAAAAGAGCATTAAGATTTAGGCCCATAAACGACCACTGAAGTACCCAGGAAGCCCTGAAGTGGTGTCCAATTGTTCTATTTTAATTCAACGTCAAGGGTTTATTGGTAAATAAATGGTTCTAAAAAAAAATGGTCCTAAATTTCGTCTGGGATCAAAAGTGCTGTGATTTCGATAAATTGACAGTATACACGGTTTAATGACCTATCCACCTCGCTCTTAACCACTGTTTATCAAGATTTGGTGCCTTAAAAAACTGACCCATAGAAGGGCCATCGACAATAACCCGGGGATTGGATCAAGCAAAAGTAAATGGGGTTGTTTCCACGCGTCACGAGTTGGTAGCATTTTTAACCTAGAAACGTCACCCTGCAGAACGATTCGTCACCGTATCGCTTCTCTTTCACGTGAGAGCAATAGAACGCAATGCCGGCGTTTATTTACGTACTTGCTGTTGAGATTCGTTGAAGCTTTAATCACCATTTTCTGAAGCTTATTTGTAGAATGATAACACTGAAACCCAACACAAACTCGCCCACGAGATACAGTAAGATAATGCCAAAAATATATATATAAATGCATCAACCCGCCTTCCTCCATCCACCTTGTTTCTACCTCGTTTCTGATTGGTCGACAGTCGATTCGTTTGCAGTTAGCCCCCTGTTCCCAATTACTCTCAAGGACCAACCTTGGTAAGCACGGTTAGTTTACTGCCTGAGGCGTAATTTGAATGCTATAGTACAGGCAACCATCTAAGATTAAGGCAGATCAGGGGATTATGACGTAACATCTACCACGATCTACGTGACTAGTACATGCGACAGGGTGATTCTTCGTAACCCGAGTTATAGATCAATTTTGAAAGCATCCTAGACTAATGATGCATCAACTTGTTGCAAGTATTATTCATTATTCTAATCTTCTGATCAATCTTGATCTTAGACACTTGTCCGTACATATATCGCCAAATTGAGCCTCAGGCAAGAACCCATGTGGCGAACATAACCTAGCTCGCCAAGGTAGGTTAGATATGTTAACGTGGAGAAAGGAGGATGAACACTGCAAAAGACTCAATTATCTACCAATCAACGATGAGGTGGGGTTTCCATTTATTCGTGTTAATTTGTTGTATGACGTAGGAGAGTTTCTATTGTGTTTCACTTACATAATTCTACAAGAAACTTCATAAAACGTGAATAAAGACAGGCTATCACCATACGTTTTCCCTTCGTTCGATCCATCCGTCCTGTAGCGCCATTTAGTGACGGGTTTTGTGGAAACAATGCCCGAAATGCGATTTTCAAAAAGGTCTCACTAGAAGACGTCAGCAGACGGTTGGCTCGCCGTAGGCACAGCGTATCTTGATAGCCAGTCTTTAATGCTTCAACATGTTACAAACAAGAACGTAAATAAGCTTCTATACCACGAGCCAAGGCTTTTTGCCGTGATGTCATCGTGAGTCAGCCAATGACGAGCGAGAATAGCGGCTCTTTGACCGTCTGAGTGGACTAGCCGAGTCACATGATGCGCGCGTCACGGCAAACAGCCTTGGCTTGTGGTATACATTGGGCTTTAAATAACCCTTGTCTTGCAGTTTATTGCTGGGCTTTTCTCAGTAGTAATGCTACGAGGGCCTAGTTTTTTTTTTTCGATAATTTTTCTCCACTACGAGTTTCATTCCGAGGCTAATAAAAAATATCGTGCGCTTGCGCGAGGTGTTTTTATCAGCTTCGGAGTGTAAGGAGGGGTTGAGAAAATTTATTGATACTTAAACTACGATCGAATGGTACTTAAAGCGATTGTCTCCTAAGTAGTATTGCTTGCCTAACGCTCCATCCATGCCGAAAGTATCTAACTCACTGTGAAAGATGACGACCACGGAACACGTGGTGTAATAGTTTAAAGGTCCATGGTAGGGTGAACATTAGTACTATTCCGGATGCGTCAACCAAAGTAAATCAGTGTTTCATTTTAATGAAAACATTGTTTCTTAAGAGTTAAAATAGAATATTACCCGTAACAAGTAATATTACTAAGTTTTACGACAATTGTTATTAATTTATTTTCAACTATTGAGCAGTGATACGACGTAGTATTATTGTATATAACTCTATGCTGGAGCCTTAATGGGTTAGCAGCAAGGGGCACTGCAGACAGAACCAGAAGGGCGTCATACTGAAGCCGATGCTGTGAAGAGTGATTTCTTAGACCTAAAACGCGCGATTTTTGTTTTCTCCATCCGTTATTTTAAGCCTAAGAAATCCGCTCTTCCGTTGTTTTTCCCTCCATTTATGCCCTTTAAAACCCATACTGGTGCCAATATGGCGGCAAATATCATTGCTCTATTGACTTTTAAGTACCGCAGTTAATTTTACATAATGCAGTTTCTTCCTCTGCCACACTTCGAACATTAACGGCGAATAAGTCTAATCGCGCTTCGGTGGAAAGCTGATGCTGACTGGTGATTGGCTGGTGGGTGACATTTACTGGCTTGCCATTGGTTAATTGTCGGTAAGTATTATCAAGAGTGAGATAGGTGGTTTGGGGCTCAAACCACCCCCAAACCACCTATCTCACTCTTGGTATTATGAAGGTATATGAAGGTAGCGAAAAAAGTGACGTTTGCTGGATCATGCTGAACGCATAAGATAAAAGTCAACATTAAATAAATTATCCCATTTCAACACGGAGACATGACCTTAGCTGCTTTTTCAAAGTTATACCAACGTTAAAGGAACAGTTTATTTATCTAGCTTATTTATTCATGTGAAGTTTAAGTGGGAAATATAACCAACAAGAGGGGGGGGGGATCACACATTAGAATAATGTAGTACAGTGAATACGGGTGTCTTTTAAAATTGACCTATGTAACTCGGTTTATGAAGAATCACCCTGTTACATGTACTAATCACATACATCGTGTGTGATGCCACATCATAATCCGCTGCTATGGCTTAATCTTAAATGGTTGCCTGTACATTTAACATTCAAATTACGTTAAGAAACAGGAGAGGGGGCGTTACATTTATTTACATTAATTCACTGTGTCACATGCTCGAGTTTGTGTTGGGTTTCGGTGTTATAATTCTACAAATAAGATTCAGAAAATGATGGTTAAAGCTTCACGTATCTTAACACAGGGTTCAAACAATTTTTAAATTCTCAATTTCCCTGACATTTCCAGGTTTTCCAGGCGCATCGAATGGCAATTTCCAGGTGCTTACAAGATGTTTAATTAGGGAAACAGGTAGTAGCTACTAGCTAATTTGTTTATTAATATTTGTACGAAAATAATTTAACATCCCAGAAAATAGGTGTTTAGAGACTAGTCCAGACGGGACTAAACACATTTTCTTGACAGATATTGGTACTAGCCTAAGATTTGATGTATTGAAGTTATATATCTAAAATACTTGAACATATTAAAGCACAAGTTAAAATACTTGCTACTAGCCTAGGATTTTGTTTCTGATCTTGGAACTCGAATTCAATGGAACTTACAGATCAGACGCAAAGGCATTTAAAATTTCCCCGTCTTTTCCCTGATTTTCAAAAAATTCTCGTTTTTCCTGACATTTCCCCGATATTTTGGCTCCGTTTTCATTTTCCCTGAGATTTCCTGGTTTTCCAGGTTTTGTCTGAACCCTGCAACAGTAAGTACGTAAATAAACTTCTGCTTGGTGTTCCAAAAGTACTGTCTTGTATTTTATTGCTGTCACGTGAACGAAGGTCGATATACGATGACGAATCGTTCTGGTGACGATTTTGAGTTTAAAATGCTGCCAATTCATGAAGTGGGGAAACAACCGCAGTTAGTTTTGCTTGACCAACCGGGTTAATTTTCGAAATATTTGTAGTTTTGCGCTTCGTCGCTATAGTGTACTTCGTAAATCCAATCCCTGATGTAGGATGGCACGAAACAAAAATATTTTTTATCCCGATAACATTTTTAAATTATCGCGATAATCGACAATATCTGATAAAACAAATTTTGAGGCTGGAATAACCCTTAAAAAAAACCATTAATTAAGAAAAAAAACCTTGTCTGAAGCCTACAGTGCAACCTTCACGAATGTATTGTGTGGCACTTGCCATTTGGCCAGCAGACATGAAAATGCAATTGCGATTCTCCATTACTTTTTCATCACGTAGAAACAATTTAGCAGTTGTGCTGCTACTTAATGCTAAAATATTGTTTGCATTAAACTAACTCTCCAATCAGCTACAGTATCCCACACTTGGTTGGAGAGCCCTTGTAATTCCGCATGCAATGCCGCAAACCACTTGTTTCTAGCTATTACGGTTTCACCGAGATAAGCCAATTTAAGCTTTTGGGTTTGCATGATAATTCGATAAATCAGAAAAAGTGCGATACGATAATCAACGAAAAAATTTATCGCGATATCATCGATTATCATCCCAGCCCTACCCTCATGCTGATCTTATCCATTTTCTTTAGTTTCCTAACTTACTACAAAATCGAACTCACAACAACAAATCCACAGAACCCTTTACGCCCATCTCTTTACTCTTTTCTTTTCACGGACATACATGATGACCGTCCTTAAAGTGGCACTATCACCGATTGAAAGTCTGAAGAATCTGGCAATATGTAGCGCTCTCTAGTGATTGCTTGCATCAAGCGAAGGAATACACAATGCCATTTCTTTTAACAAAACAAACAAGCCACGACCTCCTTAATTATTGAATGAAAATTTGGCACGTCCTCGTGCACCAGTGAGCAAGCTGTAAAGGTTGACAATATCACTGCCGCTAGATGGCACCACGGTGTTTTCGTGCGATTTTCAATCGGTGATAGTGCCACTTTAACTTTCGGTTGCTATGGCCCAAACATCCTCCCTAAACCATGCGCAATGGCTGTTTGCCGTGACGTCACAGTGAGTTAGCCAATGACGAACGAGAACGACGGCTGTTTGGCCGTCTGATTGGACTAGCCCAGTCACGTGATATGCACGTCACAGCAAACAGCCATTGGCGCGTGGTGTAGTTGACTGATCTTTTCAAGACATTTTATTCGCAGATGCTTTCACGACCTGATCGCCTACATTCTCACAAAATGCAGTTGCCACTTTTAAATAATTGTGGACTATCACGAAATATGAAAATACTAAAAATTATTTCACTCCAAAAGAAGAATGAAATTCAGTAAATTGCGAAAGTAAATGAAAGACTCTACTAGAAAATGTTTCAAAACGTGTCTTGAATGTATCCATGATTCAGCACTGGTCATTATTTATCACTGGGTGAGGGGAGGGGCACTCGCCTTCAAGAATAGTACCATATTCTTAGGAATAATGAAAGCTTAATCAATTACAGTCCAAAAAACGCCATCAATGTGCATGTAACTCTGGGTTCAGATATAACTGCATAGAGGTGAAGCCTAACATTGCCAACGAGGGGCAGCGACCCTGAACCTCACGAGAAACATGTGGGCCTGCATCGTTAAAATAATGTACGATGTGCATGCGCGTGTGTACCTCTACTCCTCTTGAACTAAGGCAACTACAAAGATGATTATCACCAAATGAAAGATATTTAAATTACGCATCGAGTAGGCCTATTTTCATTGCATAACTTGATTTTTTGACCCTCAAATACGCGAAAAAATTATCTAAAACTGTTAACGACGTCCAGTTCGATCAGGATAGAAATAAACTAATCTACACGAAGCGTGGATCGACGCCAATAGAGTGAGCAAAGCGAACGACATGGATAGTTGTTGTTATTATCTTGCTCTTGTTGTATTTTGTGCTGTAAAATTAAAAACAGTCTGAAAACCTTATGAGTTGGGAAGGTGTGACGTCACCAGTCGAGAGAAATTGGCTTCCTCAAAACTGCAGCCGTGTCTCTGGAATTCGGAATGTAAAGGCCTATGTTCTAAACCGTTTTTAAGGCTTGCTTATTCATTATGATGTACTCAAAAATCATTAGTGGTACTCCAAACAGAATAGTATCTATCTCTAGTCTTCACTCAGCACTTGATATGGTGGTAAATGGAAATACAAATTTGGCTGAAACGTTAAACTACAATGCCAATCACAATGTGGGGGCCTTAAAGGGGGATTGCCGCGAATGACAGACTGCAGCATCTATAGCCATTTACCGCTATCTAGTTCTGTCTAGCTATTACTTTCGACAGGCGAAGGAACACAGCAAATAAATTTCTTTTTACACAACAAACAAACCACGTGCCTTCTTAAAGGCGCCTGTTCACCATTTCGATAGCGTTGACCATATTCTAACCACAGCATCCACGTTCCAGATTCTCCGTCATCCAATAGGCTGATGTGGGTCACGTGATCTCGTTTTAGTCATGAAAATAGCGGCGCTGCTGCAAATAGTGGTATTCTATTTTTAATTTACCGCTATTTTCTTTATATTGCTCGAAGATTCTACGGTGCTGCATCTAGGAGTTGAAAAGGTGAAAGGGCGCCTTTAATTATTGTGTGTAAAATTGGTGCGTCCACGTGCACCAGGAAGCAAGCGGTAAAGTTAAGCCTAACGAAAACACGGGCACTTTTTCCGTACATCGACCATTTTGAACCTTTAGATGGGCGCCATCTAGTGGCAGTGATGTCGTTACCGTTGACCGCTTCCTCCCTGGTGCACGTGGACGCACCAACTTTACATCCAATAATTAATTAAGGAGGCACGTGGCTAGTTTGTTGTGCAAAAAGACATTTCTTTGCGCATTCCTTCGCCTGATGAAATCAAGCGCTACCTGGAACTAAATAATGGTGGACGGCGCAAGCCTGTCATTTGGTGAATAGGCACCTTTAAAGTACAATGCAATTCACAACATGGGTGTCGAAAACAACAATGACCGCAAAGGACCGTCCCAGCATGTGCCTACGTTTTAATTCTACAATTCTATGACGTCACACTTTCCCAAGTCGTGTTGCGTTCCGAATAAATTGTTTCCATGGTTACAGTGACTCACGTGCGTTGGCTCGTGGCAGGAGGAGCAGGAGCGTCCCAAGGAAGGCCAAGCCGGGCAGGAGACACCTGTGGCAAAAACAAGAAACAAATCAGACACACACACTAGGACAGACAGACAGACATACGGGTCGTTGGCCCAAGAGAGAGAGAAGGCGGTGTCATAGCGTCAAACACTTTGAGTTATTTTGTTGCCCAGAAAAGAACGAGCAACGCGTGTGAATGCCTATTTTGGAAATGACAGGGAGGGTAGGAGGGGAGGGGAGGGGGTTGACAGGGATTTTTTGGCCACCCACGCCTCGTATTTACAAGATGGGTTTGAAAGGGTGTTAAATAGTTACTTCCTGATCGCAGTTTGGTGTTTTTTTAATTGTTTTTTTTTTTTTATAATTCTTGAGCCTTAACTTACCTGAAGCAAACCACTGCTCGTATACATGAATTGGCTGAATTTCGAACGTTAGTCTGGAGGTTTTAGAGCAGAAAGATGACGAGAAAGGGGTATGGAAAATCCGGCGATTCGAGCCCGGAAACCACCAATTATGATAGGGCCTGAGATGTTGTCCAAAATATGCCAGAATATATCCCAAAGCTGATAAAAGTGCCTGGTAGTCTCATACACTGACGGAAAGTGGCAGGGACTTTGCGTAGGCACTCTTTCCATTTAACGATCGCCGACAGTCAGCATTACAGACTGGCCGTGTGAAAACACTGGATACACTAATACTAGGAAACAGGCTTTGGACCTATTACAGGCGGAGCATATTGAAATATCAACCCTCTAGGAGGTTCCATGGCTGGTTCGAATTGCCGTGCTAAGAATGACTTGTACACCAACTTTTATGCTTTTAGCTCGATCTCCAAGAATTTGTTGATCAACCCTCAAGGAGGAGACACGGGGGGGGGGGGGGGCATCAGTATACATTCAAAACAATATCGTTTACAGATATTATTGTGTGCCTACAATAAGTTTTGTGAAACTTGTTTAAAAAAAATGTCAACTGGAAAGTTCCACCCACTCGTAGCTATCAGTGACCAATGCAGCTAAAACCTTTTCAAAGGCCCTTTTAAAGGGACGTTAGGCATTTGTAGGTGTCCTGTCTTTGGAATACAAACGTGTGTTCATTAAATTCAAGTACACGGTATTTTAAGGTTCCCTGATTTATGACGGATTATGGTCGTATTTAACGGCTAAAGAGTCGTCTTCCTCAGGCGTGATTAAAGTACAGTTATAACCTGGAGTGACATAAAGAACACAGCTAGGATTCGGTGAATATCAATTTATCTAATTAACACCCAGTTAATAACGTTTGCGCAATTTATTCAGGCATTTTACTTTTAATTGAATCCATTTTTTAATTTACTTGGGTTTTAGCACCCAGCACATCCTTAATACCAGGAGCGAGAGGCGTGCAGACGGCCTCTCCAGCACAATTATATTGTTCCACCGTTCGTATTGAGTTCTGACCCCATGCGGCCAGTTGTCGAAATAGTGTCCATTTTTACTTTTGCGGAAAACTAACGTTAACAATTACGCTCTGTAGGTTTTTACCTAATAAACATATCCCTTCTGCTGCGTATAGTCCACAGTGTCAATTCGTAAGAACTAATGTTTAAACGAACTGAAAACACGGAAGGCATTTTGTTTCTCGAGCCAAGGCCTACGGAGTAGAAATTGCGTGTCTTGCCTCCCGGCTCTACACCAGTTCTCGTGCGTGCCAGGAAGTCGAAGCCTCTTAGCATTGCTTTGGTAAAATAAGATATTTTGGCCATGTTAAATCAATTGGCCAGGGCTGAAACCGGCTGCTTCTCTCCCAGAAGGCCTTGTGCAATGATCGAATACGAAGCAAGAGTTAACAACTAAGATACTGTCACGTCTTGCGGACCTGTATGGCATTTATACGCTCTGTTAACACCACAGCGCGTTCATGGTGACCAACGTTCGGCTAAAATCTGGTTATGGATGGCACTAACAATTTGCATGTCACGTCGACTGGCCACTGAAAATAATGGTCAAAAAGTGAGCGAATTCCTTAAACTTAATGCGTAACTTTTGCCACTTGTGGTTTTCTGATGGGGCTCGGCAATACATTTGCCATGTGTGTCGGGGACCGGAGGGGGGGGGGGGGGGGAGATGAGCTCACGTATCGTACTGGCTAATATGGTAATTAAATTTCAGTGGCCCACATTCGACCGAAAAATTAAGCAAAAAAGAAAAGAATGGCTCCAGAAAGGTACAGTACCCAGAGAAAGAAAAAAATATTATTCAAAATTTCTGTCTTGTTATTGTTTTTCGGATAAGGAACAATATACGCTTCAAACGCACCCATAATATCATCAGAAATTTCTCAGTTTGGATCCAAGGGATTTTTCCTCTCCGTGCTAAACTTCTTTCTAAGCCGGAATTAGGAGTGAACTTAAAAGATAGTTGGACCCCTGTCTCATTTCTGCTTTTTCATCTATTCCCCATTTCGCATCCTCATTTCCTCCAATTCCTCATTTTCCCTATTTCCCCGTTTTTGCCATTCCCTCATTTCCTCCAATTCCTCATTTTCCCCTGTTCCTCATTTCCCGTTTCCTCGCCTATCATCCTGCCCTGTCGGTGGTTTCCCATTTCGCCAAATCCCGTTTCACCGAAAATTGTGCATTCTTAAAACGTCATTCTTAAAATTTGACGAAAGAGGAATTCCTGCTTCGCCGAGTTTCGTTTTGCCGAATCAAAATGCTTGTTAAAAAATGTAATACTGGGGAAGGTAAAGAAGGATTTCTACTTGGAAGGAATTTGTGATTAGTTGCGATTTCTGATGTACGTTTAGTCGCAGCAAGCGCAGCAGCGCGAACGAGATGGGCAATTTGGAAAAACAATCATGATTTGGCGAAACGGGTATACACCAGCCTGTTCATGGTTAGAGATTAATTAGAGACGCGTTTAGATGGGCAACACAATTCGATAGAATAGCGATTAGATAGGCAATGCGGACAGGTAGGACCGCTATCAGATAACACAGCTATATACGTTAAACCTTAATTAGGTAGGCATAACGATTAGATAGAACAGCGATTAGGCAAGCAACGCGCTTAGGTGGGACCTCGTTAGGCAGGATCACAATTAGGTAGGTTATCTGTGCCTCCAGTGTTGATAACTGCAAGTCTTTATTTGACTCCATGCCTTCGTTTTAATATTGTTTCGGCACTAGAGGCTAATCTCCAGTTACCGACACCCCTTTAATTTAATGATTAGTTACGCGACGCAATTAGTTAGGACCGCGATTATCTGGCGACATGATTAGGTAGAACTACGATTAGAACCGTGAAACGTTTAACTCTGTCCCAGAGCGGCATAAAAACAAGGTTTAGGTCTACTTAATACGCAATACCAACGCTGAAGCAAACGAACTTAAAGCAGGTGATGACGAAATGTATATGTGAGGTTACCTTCGGTATGCCAAACGTCGTTAACATCGTAAATCGAAATTGCTTCGTAAATCGAAAATCGAAATCGTAAATCAAAAACGAAACCGTAAATCGAAATTAATTCGGAAAGTCGTTTTGCGGAAAGAACAAAAATTCCCACACCGAATGCCACACATGCTTTTATGAAATCGATAATTTGTGTATTTTAGCACTCAACTAATTTCCAGCATAATTTGTTGGGACTTCCATCTGGGTCTCGCGAAATTAAATTGGGAAGGGCGTTTTCATGCTAAAACACAAATTATTGATTTTCTACAGGGTGAATTATGTACCCATTGTTGAGCTCTGCTTGTAACAAAGTGAGCTGTTACCATTAAGCATACGATTACGCCTTAACTGAACCTAGAAGAGAACAAACAAATAAGCACGGGAGCCGGGTACGTGTTCAACTACGTATAGCAAAGAGGAGACGGGAAGGAAACCAAGGAGAGGGAGAGGACGAGATAAAAGGAGGAGGGGAGAGGGGAGGGAGAGGATTGGCGGAAAGGGGGAGTGTTACAGAAACAAAAATCGGCTGTTGCAGTGAACGATCAGGCAACACCGAGCAAGTACTGGGAAACAACCACGGGTCAAACAAATCCCCAGGCGAAGCCGGGTACGATGCTAGTGGGTACATAATTTTGGTTTACCCTGTAGAAGCACTCGGAATAATGAAAAGTAAAATTCGACCGGTGGTTAGACGTCGTCAGATCAACCTATTCGCCGATTAAGCCATATTATCACGAAAACCAACGTTATCAAATGAAATAATGCTTTTAAGTTACTATTTTATGGGTTGAAACTTCTTCCCTGTTATTTACAGCGACTTGTTAAGAAAGCTAAAAAGACATCAAACTATAAATCAATAAAATGGAAAATAAGCATTCACGACAATCGACATTACCCCACATCGTGACGTAATAGCGCAAAAAGAAAAATGCTAGTATTTGTTTTATTTAAAAAAAAAAAAAGCTACACGTGTGATATCTTTAGTCCGTCATATATTATGTAGCTTTTATAAAACGTTAGTTTCCCCACTACTATGTAATTATATTGAGTAACAAGGAGAACCAATTTGTGTTGTTTGTTAACAGGAAGGATAAGGAACAACTGTATAGCAAGTTCACATTTAAAGGTACGCTACATGCTTCCTTCCTCCATGTTGGCTTTCCTGTATGACTCAGTTTTGCAAGGATTAGTTCAAACGTATGTAAATTAATATAAAAAAAACGCTTAAGCATGTAAAATACGGATGTAAACCTTAAAAAACGTAATGCTCTATGTAACAGAAACAAGAAAAAGACACGAAGCCATAAGCGTGGCCCTGGTTCTTGTTTAATACCTACATTTTAAGCTATATAAATTGAAAATAGGTTCATCATTTCGATATCTAGGTGAGAGCAAAATTTTCGCCAACAAGAAGAAGAACAACAACAAGTATACTGAAGTCAGATTAAGATAACGTTGATAAGGTCCTAAGCATTGATACCTACCTTTTATACTATAAAAGTTGAAAATCGGTTCATTGGTTCGATCTCCAGGTGAGAGCAAAGAGTCCCAACAACAACAACTACGACAACAATAAATGGTCATGCTGTGGAGTTAAACTATTCGATTGTTGTCGAAAATTTTTAATGCCGTGAAATATTATGACACGACCCCAAATACCGAATTTCATTGGTGTATGTTTTTTGGGGGAAACTATAGGGTTTCAAAGTTAGACGGTTAACATGGACGTTCATGCTGAGGCTTACGTCAGGATCACTGTCCTTGTTACAAACGCTTTTATTTTCCTGTTTTTCCACGTACGAGACGTTTTTGTTACATACACTCAAAAGTATGTAAATGTTGCAAAAGAGATATGTGCGTGCGATGCCCAAAAATAGGGGTGTTTGTCCCTTTAATGATGGCTACTGCCGTAGTTCTACAGTGGAATGAACATTACTATGAAGAGAAAATGACGTGATTAAGACTACTTCAAAATAAATGTTCTGCACTTCTGAAAACGAAATTCGTGAGAATTACTATTACTCTTTCCTGGTGGGGTGTAACCTTGCAGATATCCAAGAAGGCCGGCTAGCAAGATGTAGGGGGGTGGAGAAGACGAACGCCTACTTGGCTTCGCTCCAAACCGACCAAGACGAATATTAACGAGTCTCTTGAGACAGAAGCTACTTTTCATGAAACATTGCTTGTCAGCTAATTTCTCTGTTTCACTTTTGGCTTCAACATATCCTAGTTACAAATGAGCTCCAGTTCCAACCAAGCAAAATTGAAAATGACCCTTCAATGAGTTTGAGGCCTAACTGTAGCTACAATCAGTTTATTCCGTTCTATCTTTTACTAATTGACAATTACGCTACGAAAATGTAAATTGTAGTGATTTTAAAACAGTTTCGTCTGGAGTTCATGAGAGCGTCTCGGTTGCCGTGCTGAACCGAGCGACGACCTTAACGTTTTATTGTTGTTAGATTCCAAAAAAGTTTTTTTTAATCTTCGCGCTCCCAAGTATATAATGCCGTAAGTGGCTGGGGCCTTAATAAAATTAAGTTAAGAGTTAACAGCTTTTGTAGAACGTTAGTTTTTGGTAAATTGCAACTTGTTGGTGACGGAGTAGTCGAGTGGTAATTTAGGATTGCCATTTATGACTAATCACTACTGACATAACTTTGACCTCGAGAGCCCATTCGGGGAAAAAATGGTAGGGGAACTTATTTTATGACTTTTAGTGCTATTAAAGTTATCACCATCATCATTATCCATTCGAATGAATAACGGAAATACTTAAGTAGATAATGAATGGTTTCACAAGATATTTTTTTGTAATTTAAACGAAACAAGGAATATTCTTGTTGGGTTACATTTTCTGTCAAGCTTATAGCAACTGGTCGTCTTCAATCCCAGTCCTCCTTGAACAGTTTTGGCTTTTGATAACATGACTTCACTTCTTTTTTTTAGGGCATTTTTAGTGTAATTTTGGATTTTGATAAATCATTTCTTTCTTTTTTAGTGCATTTTTAGTGTAGTTTTGGATTTTGATACATCACTTCTTTCTTTTTTTGTATAGTTTCAGATTTTGATATGACATCACTTCTTTTTTAGTGCATTTTTCATGTCACTATCATTTATTTATTTTTTAGTTCAGTTTTTAGTGTAGCTTTGGATTCTGATGACATCACTTCTTTCTGTATCAGTGTAGTTTTAGTGTAGTTTGGATTTTGATTATATAACTTCTTTCTTTTTTAGTGTAGTTTTGGATTTTGATGTGACATCACTTCTATTTTTTGTGTATTTTTTTAGTGCAGATTTGGTTTTTGACATACGACATCACGTCTTTCCTTATTTTTAGTATGTTTCTATTTTGTTAATTCTTGGTTGACTTATTTGTTTGAAATATTTTAATATTTCTATATATTTTTTAAAATTGGTTACTGCCTTTTTATAAGCTTTGCTTACACAATTGGACACGGCTCTGCAAACGGCAATTAATATTTTGAGTTAGTAATTTTGTGTTTGCCCTCAATAGGTTAATAAGGCACAGAGGCTTGCAGGGCACATATTGGAATAAAACTAATATAATCCCCGTCAAAGAAGCGCGATGTGCACTGCAAGCCTCTGTGCCTTATTAACCTATTGAGGGCAAACACACAGAAACATTATTAAAAAAAACTATTAATCGACCTAATTATCATTGTGTCTTTAAAACAACAACAACAAAATAAATTTTTGAGATTTCGCCAGCCTAGAGATCATGAATACAGCAACGCAGATCCAAATAAAAAAAAAAGTTGGTCAATTCTTTTTAGTTCGGTGTATTTAATTAAGGATGCATCCATATCGTTCGCTTCTTCATTTCAGCTCTTAGGTGTGACAATGATCCAATTCCAGCACCAAATGACATACCGAAACTTACTCTTTTCATCGAGAGAGAGACACCATTTGGTGCGAGAATTATGTTGCCAGCTCACCTAGGACGATAAACTGTGTTACTACGAAACAAAGAGGAGGTGCTCGCTCGCAAGGTGACCGGCCCCAGTGACTTGCATCGTCACAAGAGCGGATTTAAACAATAACAGACGGTTGTTTTTGCGCTGCCATTTTGATTCCAGACGCAGCGTACCAAAACACTGCTTTGTGGGTTGGCTTCACGTGGCTGCTTATAATTTTAGAAAAAGTATCGACAAAAGTTTTCCAACTTCACTTCGAGCATCGAAATTTGATCTGTCGCAGTTATTTTTAAAAGTGTTCTTAAGTCATAATTCGTAAATTTACTCTTTTCTTTTTGCCTTCTCGTAAATTACATTCCCTTTCGTAGCAAAAGTCGGGTTACGGATAGAGGTGATAAAAAAAAACATTGGTGTGTCGTTAGGCAAGAAGGGGGATTTGTGCAGGATCAGTTTGTCATATAGTTTCCCCCATAAACTTAGGGGCTTAGACCTACTTTTTACCCCCTGGCCAAAGTTCCAACTCAAATCCCTCATCCAGAAATAGCTAATATTCTCTTTTTGAAATGAGCGGAGGAGACGCGTGGCTTGTCAACGGAACCAACATGTCTGGCCCGCGCCACCCTTATTGCATTTGGCGCCAAAGCAATGCGTTAAGCCTAAATTTGTTGCATTCAAGCTGATGACATGATTTTTGCACCGAGCGTTCCACCCAATTAAACGTGTATTCCGAGCTATTGACAGCAATGACATTGGAAGTCACGGCCTCACAAGTCGGGTGGGATTCATTGTCGGAGACGAAAATATCTAAGGGAGGAAGTAAATACACCAATCCGATAGGAGGCATTAAC
Organism: Lithobius niger; assembly: GCA_023313725.1. Taxonomy (NCBI): domain Eukaryota; kingdom Metazoa; phylum Arthropoda; class Chilopoda; order Lithobiomorpha; family Lithobiidae; genus Lithobius; species Lithobius niger. The sequence goes on along the minus strand of JAHWFP010093175.1, from coordinate 22,720 downwards.
ACTAATACAATGCTTACGTTATACCTGGTTTGTGCTAGGGCTTACGTACCAAGTAGCCTAATATTCTTGGTTTAAAGCACTTCAAAATACTAACCGTATATAGAAAGGGTAACATATTTTTTAACTTTGGCGCCCAACAACGGGTTACGAGAGACCCCCACCTAATTAGCTACACGTTCCGACTTCCACGGCTTCCCGGCGGCGGGGAATTGTGACCCTCAATTGTGACCCTTGTGACACATTATTCACAGTCAAGATGTTCAAGAAAGTCCAAGTATAGTTTACATTGATGGCTTGCGATCCTATGGTGCGTCATCACTTCTTCCAGAAATCCAAAGTTCGTAACTACAACCAAAGTGTTACTTATCCTCTCCCGTTACCTTATTCATCTGCGATCGTCAACAAATGCTGACCATTGAAAGCTGGATTAAAACCGCTCGAGACTCATTGCTGCAGACGAGAGAGAGTCCGACCTTGGTACCAAGCATTCTCGGTCCAGTCTTGTAGTACCAATTCTGGTATTAGTCAATGGAGCCTGATTCATCATTAGGCCTATAAAGATGACGGCGCATTCACAACACGACCATCTCCCTCAAAAACAAGGAGAAGGAAAAATAAACGAAGTGTGACGCAACATAGGGGCTCGCTTTCGCTCACAGGATAAAGATCTTCAAAGGGTTTCAAAGGGTTTAACGAGCATTAACCACCCCTGGTCATCTGCTCGAAGGCCTATGTCTGAAAAGATAAAAAAAAAAGGGTCAAAGGGTTTTTAGCGAGCGTTAACCGGACCCAGCCATCTGCCCGACGAAGTCCTAAGGCCGTACGTCTGTAACACCCGGAATGGATTCTCAGGAGGTCACCCACCCAAGTACCAATCGGGGCCAATGCTGCTTAACTTCGGTGGTCTGACGAGAACCGGTATTTCCAGCACTGCAAGGTCGCAGGCTGGGAATATCTACAATCATCGCTACAATACTCAAGGACTCTTACAATGTACAATGCTCTTCTTATCACAAGAGTAGATTGTTAACGTCTTCCATTGTTGTATAAACTTAATTGTTGTTCGGCCACATCAAGACACACACGAGCCTTTACATAGTTATGACGGCTGACACGATTTGCCTGCACTCCTTCAGTCACCTCCAACCACACAACCAAGGTGAGGGAGGGAAGAAATTGAGAGGAATGGGCAGATATTCCTCCCACAATAAAACCAGGTTTTATAAAAATAGAAAGCTGTAGCTTATGTTTATTTTGCGCCAAAAACCGTATATGGGCAAAACTTCACAAAACATAGGTACCAGTACAAAAATAAAACGTATGCACTATTACACTAATCTGGGATAAACAGAAAAGACAACTGCTCCGAATGGGACTCGAACCCAGGACTTTCCACTTTCTTATAGCAGGGCACTGTAATCACTGCGCTACCACGGCGGACCTTGGCTACATTCTCCAGCTACGCTTAGTAGCTGTTCCACCTCACTAATTGGTGACTTAAAGGCCGAAACATTCGAATGGAGGGAGTTGCTTCTTTGGTCTCCATACTAAAAATAATACGAGCAGTAAATAATGAACAAATCACAAAGCAAAGGATTAACGAAGTACACATTTTGCACGTGCCTTTTCTTTTTTTTCTCAGGTTCTTGTATTCTAACAAGGCCAGCAGGCTATAATGCAGACTGTTTGCCATGATTTCTGCCAAATGGACTGGACATCACACCAGTACGCAGGCATCCGATTGTACGTTTGAAAGCGGGGACTTCTAGGCTATAGAGTGTTTTCAGATTTCGTCAAAGGCTACGCCCAATCCAAAATATACACTATACTGCAGTCTAATGTCCGCAGAGCTATCACAAATCGATTAAAAAATCAGAAATTTATAACATTCACATTAACTTAATGGGTTGATCGAGTTCTTCAGACTGTTCGGTTTATTGCTATTGGGCAGTCTAAAAAAGTAGGAAAAAAACACTCCCTCGTGTCATTCAAAAGGCATGGCAAAAAATTTATAAAAAAAATCACGGGTGTAGGCTTCCTGCCCTGGAATTGAAGGCACTCCTACAAGCATGCATAAGCTATTCTTAAAACAGTTTTTTTTTTGTCAGGGTCAGTACCCACACGATTTGGAAAGCTATTTCATAATTCAATCAGCCGATAACAAAAAAAAAAAAATGTGAAAGGGTTATAACGGAGGGTTTTTAACTTGCTATTTAAAAGAAGAACCCTTGTGTAATAACCCATGAAAAAAGATTGAAGAAGGAAAGAAAACGAGCCATCATTTAATAGCTCATACGTCCTCCTCTGTTGTAGAGAGAGTAATTGAAGTAGCTTTAAAATGATCATAAAAAGACCAGTTTATCTTGGGTGATGAGCATTGTAGGATATCGTAAACCTTCTTTGAACGTTCTCCAAAGGCAATCGCATTTTTTGTGTGAAAGATAGCATCCAATATTCGAAAATTGGCCCTTAATACACAATGAAAGTGCAATAGAAAAATCTTTGGGTAGTGGCAAACCCTGGAAATTTGTGTGAAGAAGGGGAAGGAGAAGAGGGCAAATTTAGTGCCCTTGAAACGTAAAGCCAATTTTCTGAACTTTTTCAATTAAAATACATAGACTTATTTGTAAATTTTTAACAAATTTGTTAATAAAATTTTCAACTTCTTCATTTTGGGTCTTTGCCCATATCTCTTCCCCCCCCCCCCCTCTTCCCTGATGCGCCATTTTCGTTGGCTCTACTTGTAATGGAATGATGAATCAAGTATGCCTTCAGGTATGCCCTACTCTGGGCATACAAGGTCTATGTGCGCCCCCTACTGGAGTACGCTAGCCAGGTGTGGTCCCCAAACCTTTTACAGGATATCGACCACGTGGAGTCAGTTCAGCGTCGGTTTACAAAGTCTTTAAATGGGATGAAAAATTTAACTTATGAAACCCGCCTCCAGCTATTGAACTTAGATTCCTTGGAATTACGACGCTTGAAGGCGGATCTAACCCTAACTTTCAAGATTTTAAGAGGTTTCCTTAACACTGCTATCCCTCTCTTCGAATTGTCCACGATGAGACATACACGTGGTCACATATTTAAATTAAACAAACCAGCAGCGCGATTAGAGATACGTAGGTCATCATTTGCAGTGAGGGTAGTAAACCCATGGAACTCGCTCCCTTCAAAAGTGGTAACCGCAACAAATGTCAACACTTTTCGGCACCTCTTAAATGAGGTAGACCTTAACTATTTTCTGAAAAGACCTGAATATATACGACCCACTGAGAAAAATAAAATGACAGTTTAAATCCACTACATTTGCTCTTCACGCTAATGATAAAACAATTTTAATACAAAGGGAACAGTATAATTAGCCAACAACCCTGCTGCTTTTATCTAACTTCTTATGAGTGCCGAACTCCATTTTTAGTTTTACATTAGGTTTGACAAATGGCTTTGGCCAAGCTTTTCGGTACATTATTTTATTGTTATATTAGAAATACTGACAATGATACCTGGCATTACCCCTCACTTGTCCCTCACGTTTGGCGATGCCATCGGGGACCATTGTGTCCCTGGTAGGTCTAACCTTGGTGGTAAGGCATTCGTGACCCCAACCTACTTCCATCAACCCTCCCGCTACAGCCGAGCCATTGTCTTCTTTTTAAATTTTTTAAAACTGTTAAACTTTATAATTTTAATTTTAAATTTTAACGTTGGATGGCAGTTAGCGACCACCAGGTCCTTGCCATTCCGGTTGCGTTTGCAACAAACTATTTTTATATTTTATAAATGTTTCGGTAGCGTGTTGTGCACATAGAAATTTGTCGTCAAGTCGAACAATTTCTACGAATGTAATGAGGAAATTTCTACGAATGTAGTGTAGGAAATTAAAATACAATTCCAGGACAGAAAAAAAGTGTCCGAGTCCTTGAAGACTCCTGGCCTTTTTTTTCTCCTAAATTTTTCTCACAAAACTTATCTTTCAAACGAAACGTGACTAAAAAAACAATACTATGAAACGGATAGCACTACTTCTGATTTTCACCAGTTATCATCTCTCATGCAATACAAAGAAATTTACTGCGTGCAAATTTCAGACACTAATTGAAAAAATGAATTTAAAAAGTAGTAGTCCCGTTTAAATATTTCAAAGATATGATAGAATCATGAAACACTTCTTTGGTGGGGAAGTTTTTCATTGGTTGCACTCACTGAATGATAGGGTTGTGTGAGGCCAATAATTACATTTTGAGTCAAGTTGAGTGTCTGGCCAGCCAATGATTAGAGTTTCGAATCGAGTTTTGCAACATTTAAAAAAAAAATTAATGCTAAAAAGTAACACTAAGTTACATGAGGCTATTCACTCCTCAACTCGTCCTGTTGCTTTGAATGATACTTTACACGAGCAGATCTCGCTGGCTAAGTTTTGTCATCTGCGATCGACTGACTAAAAAACCTAAAGCAAAAACTAGCTAAAAAAAATTAATATATTACTGCGTTAACTGCCAAGGTACTTCATTTTCCTCAATTTTTCAGTTTTACTTTTCCTTTTTTCACATTTCTCGCATACCTACTTACCCTTTTTTTCCCATTTTTCGCTTTCCTTTTTTTTCTCCAAATTTTTCGCATACCACTTTTCCTTTTTTTCACAGTCAATAATAATAAAATAAATTTAACCATAAAAATATAAGAGGTGAACTACTCGTTCTACTCGTCCTAGTCGTTAAAATTAAAAGGTTAAACCCGTGCAACCAATTCAGGCATCCTCAAGAATATGTGAAGGCAAATATTATTCAACAAAATTTCTCCCATACTACTTTTCCTTTTTCCCCACATTTTTCGCATACCTACTTTTATTTTTTTGCATCACTATTTCTTCTTTTTCACGTATGGTATACCACGCCACTATTTCACAATATTCTTCAATAAAAATGTTTTTTACTAGTTAATCATTGTAATTTTTCTACAGTTTCAATAGCTTTATTTTGCCTTTAAGAATACAAATAATATTGCACCCACGTGTTCGTCAGTATTAATAAAATACTTAATGACAAGATTTAAATAAATAACTTAAAGTATCAGTTGTCTCATGCTCAAATTTCACAAATTCATAACAAAATTGTGGCTACTTCTTTCTACAAGCATATTTTAAGCATTTGGGAGAATAGATTTGTTGTTTCCATCTTGCTGTAGTTTCAGACCATTATTTTTTTTTTCTTCTGCTATTTCAGACCTAAAGCTAGGCTCATAATTAGGAAGGAAAATTATTTTTATTTGAGATTCTGTTTTTCTTTTTTTTTTTTCACACCAGTCGTATTTTTCACATTTTCACTTTATTTTTCACATTAGCAAATTTCTCTCAATTTTCACACTGGCAGCAACCCTGCTTTACTATTTTTATTTAGCAATATTATTTTTTTGTGAGCCAGCCTTCATACAGATCATCACTGCAAAATGCCTACAATTTTGATCACAAGTCCCGGATTTTAAAGTGAAAGTTTCTGCACATAGTACGAATTTTACGACCAGAGGATATGAACGACTTGAGCGTTGCAAGAGACAACGAAGAATTTCTTTCTACAAATGTATTAAACATATTATATTCTATTATATTTTCTGAAATTTCCGTCAGTTTTCTCGCTTCTTTTCAATGCCTGAAATTAGGGTATCCTCTTTCCCCAACCTCAATGCAAAGAAATGAAAGTTTTTTACTTATCGCCTGCATTTCCCGGGTACAGCTGAATCTCGGCAAACAGAATCGCCACCGGATTGTACCTTGCAGATAGCAGCTATCCGATAGACAAGGGCAGAGATCGTCTGCTACTGGGCTACGGAATGGGATAACCCCCCACAGGCCAACCACACGTAAAAAAAAAAAAAATAGAAAAGCAAAAGCCCAAGCAATGAGCAGACATTAGACCCTCTCTCAGTGCCCCCCTTCACCTGCTGTTATTAAAGATGGCTCACAATCAGGGAGGAACGTCAAATTACAGCCAGTAATAAATTTAAAAATGAGACGGAGCTAAAGGGGAAGAACTCTGCCAGCCCCAGGCCATCCCCTCCTCTCCCTCTCTTGGGCATTATTACATTAGTTTTATGACACCTCATGCTTAGAATGGCATAAGATATTCTATTTGAGTTCGTAACATGGTTTTGAAAAGCAGGGTGCTTGCTTACTCGTTAGCAATGAATAATAAGGCTGTTAGCATGTGGTTCTCAATAGCGCACGCACTGTTTTTTTTTCTTAGCGCGTGAAACATTTTTTAAGCCATATTCTAAAAATAAATTATGATCCACGAGTCAACGCTTTCAATAAACACTTCCTGGAGCCGATGACCGTATTAGACCGAGCCCCATTCACATATGATCGCCTCGAAACGAATCCAGAGCTGTTCAGAGGTGTGGCACAATTATAAACTTGCATCTAAAGAAGGACTTTTATCCAATATGTAAAATTTGCATTCTGAACGTGGTTAAACCTAACATTAAAACACTCCACAACACAATGTAAACTTTTCCATTTCCATTTGGTAAAAAAATTAAGGCCGTTACCCGCATCTGAATAATTGTAAAAAAAAAAATTCTGTAATTACAAGGGTTTTTGCTTTACATGATCATAAAATTTTAAATACCGTATTAAACAAACGATATTTCACTTTAATAAATAACGATATTTTCACAACACGCACCGAAATTATGATCCAAAAATGGACTATTTCAGAGAGAAATAAAAAAAGTTTTCAAATATCCATTTTTTAAAATGAATTTGGAAAAAAAAAACAGAAAAAATAGCATAGCCCTAAAATATTTAATGATTTACCAAGAAATATTCATAAACCATCTGAAGCAAACCAATGTTTGTAGAGATAAACCGACTCAGTATTAAGTGTACTAATCGTTATACAAGAAGAACGAAATCCAGTGGGGAAAAAAGGAAAGATCCCCCGAGATTCGAACCTCCGGTCACCGCTGTCTCTCCGGTCATCCTGCCAGTCTGTCATGTTATTGACAAAGATGGCCAGTGACCAATTATAGCCAATTCTAGTGTTAAAGCCTCGCATGATAGGAATACGTGGTCCATACGAAACCCATTTCACGCATGAAATACGTTCCGTACATGGGGAAATTTGAGACAAGGCAACTAACCTAACGTAAAGGAATAAAAAAGCAACTCGGGTCTTATTAATTATTTTAAACCACGATCTTGCAGTGACTCCTATTAAACTACACCTGAATAGTCTTACCTTAAAGGTCCATGACTCCATGTTGGCTTTCCTGTACGACTTAGTTTTGCCACATTACTTTAAACGTAATGTTGTAAACGATTTTATTTTCTACTTATTTCCCATGTACGAGACAGTTTTGATACATTCACTCAAACGTATGTAAGTGTTGTAAAAGTTACGTACAGGATTCAAGAAAATTGAGAGAGGAGATGTTCTTTGAAGTGTCCTTTGGGTTAGTTGAAAAAAAACACATTGGCCTATTTGGCCAACCCACGATTTTCCGATCACTACCCAGAAGCTTTACCAACTGTGCTACCGGGACGGGATTTCTCTAACCTTTCTGAATGTCAATCAGGACACACGTCTCGGGTTAATGACCTATCACAAGGCCAGACGTTACTACCAAACGGTCCGACTGCTAGTTTATAACCCTTTTACTCCTTGTTGTTTATTGTTTTGCTTTTTAATTAACTTTTTTAAAATTCTGTGGGTTCAGAGTGCAAGTGTGCACCTGCGCACCATCTTACGGAAGACAAGAGTGCCTGCTTACGACCCTTTCAGATGTTAACCTTGGCTCATATTTCTCACACCGGTTAGGCCTATAGCCAAAAAAAAAGGTTAGAGTATAGCTCACTCCCCGTTCAAGAAGGTGTTTAAACCATATGTCGACAGACGCAGGACAGTCGGCCTACATGTCGAGGAAGGATCGGGTCGGCCGCCGCCGCGCGCCCACCAATGAGTACGCAGCACGCGAGAGCCTGTCGCCTCTCCCTCCAACTCAAATATAAAAAAAATTCTCTACACTGAGCTGGATATCCGAGAAGCTACGTACACAAATCGCGAAGCTACGTACACAAATAGCGAAGCTACCCACCCTAACGACACGTTATGCCATCACTCTGAAGGTTTTTACCATTCCTGGAAAAAAATATGTCCTTGTGGCGGTGAAGTAAGAGCACCAGTCTTGCTTAGCAGCCAATCAGAGCTCGGCCATTAATAAGAGAATTTTTGTTTTCTTTCCGATTTACACTGAAAAGACGACACGTCTCTACTCAGTAATTATATAAATCAAAGCTTTACTCCTCGCTCAATGGTCACCGACAAACAAACCAATGTAGATACAGTACATCTCACCTATAGACGAAGCGGTTTGCTTTCATTCTCGTTATGCCCATATTAGGGCAATGACGTCACCTTCGGGAATCGTCGGAATTTTACGGAAACACGAAGCTGCTTCTTGTCAGGATTCGGAGCTTTACGATTTTACTTTATTTGTGGTGTAAAAAAGAGGTTTAGGTTTAGGCCTATACTTAATACAAAATGCCAATGTTGGTGCAAACGAAATGACAGGCTATAGAAAGACGCAGGGGGCTCGTATCGTTATGCCAAACGGAAGAGAGCATCATAAAGCAAAACATCGTATATCGAAATTACTTCGAAAATCGAAATCGTAAACCCTGAATCGAAACTGTTAATCGAAATTACTTCGGAGAACCATTTTGTGAAAGAAAACAAAAATTCCCACACTTGCCACTCGTGCTTTTATGAAATCGATAATTTATGCGTTTTAGCACTCAACTCCTTTCCAGCAAATTTCGCTCTCTCCACCTTCGGGCTTGGCAGATTAAATCTGGAAAGGAGTTTCGTGCTAAAACACACAATTTATCGACTTCAGCATTCAGGATATTATAGGCGAAAAGACCCTGGGCAGGTTCCAACCTCACTACTGATTGTGATAGTGGACAGACCTGACCCAACATCTCCAGGAATTTAATTATGTCAACTCTGACGCGTCTTTCGGTGCTTCTATGAACGGAGGTTTTATGGTTCGTTGCCCCGGTTGACCCCTCCTTTTTAATTCGACGTCTCACACGTCGAATTAATGCGGTTGTATAGCCAAAAAACGGGGGTAGCGGATTTACGTCAGCGATATCTCCTCAAAAACCAGACTTGTTCAATTCTGATCCGACGCAATTCAAGTATGTGGGTGGGACAGTTGCAGTGTAAAATATTAAAACACTAGGGATTTCACAGATTTTGTAATTAGAAAAAACAAAGTGGTACCCTCCAACGAGGTCTGTCAACGGGAAACCGTCATCCATAGTACACACATTGTTGTGACGTCAACGTTACACGTGTGATTTTCGAAAATTTTAGCGTAAAATGACGGTGGCGATGTCGAAAAACTACGGCGAAATGTGGGCCGAGGGTCGGTTAGAAGCGAAACTGCGTTGTTCTTATGCCAGGCGGCCGGGAAAAATAAACAGCGCCAACTGTTATGAATTACAGGGGAATAATCTACATATACTTCGTTTTGTGGGAGTACAGGAGAGAAGAATGGAAGAAGTACATCTAGCAAAGGTATGTCGTATGGATGAACAATTTTTGGTGTTAAAAAAAACACGATTTGAAAAGCACAACTCTAGAATGAATAAGTCTGTGCTCAGTAGTAGCAGCGTTAGTTTAGCCTTAAATGTCGCTGAATTGCGTGTAAGACTGGTGTGCGTGGGGGCGGGTATTTTTTGTCTTTTTTTTTAAACTTGATTGTTCAAATATAAAACTGGATTTACAGTAAACCCAGCATATAACAAAACCTAATCAGCAAAGCTCAAACAAAAGCTAGCTATATGAAATTGTGGTGTGACATTTTTGTGTGTTATTTTATCGTCGACTAACACAAAAAGAGAGTAAATAAATTAATTTAAAGTAATCAGCCTTACGTATCCTCAGTGCAGTACGATATAAAGTTTGTCAATATAAAATATAATATAAATAAGAAATAAAATATAAAATATATTACGTCAATTTTACGCGACTTGACAATTAAATATAGCAAGCGTTAAGCTAAACCAAGGCTTCTCTTGCTCAAATTCACAACTGACCTTGGTTGTTGGTGTGAAAAGGAAAGTGGGAATGTCCCTTTAATGAAGTGAGATGTAATTATAGGTGGGATACCGCGTAAAAATGATGACAATTTGATTCCATTTTCAGCTATCAAGTCATAAAACGACCGTCAAACTGTCATCCTTTCATGCGAATTAGCACACCTTCGACTCCAATCGCAAAACAACAACAAAAAACTGTTTGCATAATACTCGACCACACCTAACAGACATGAAAGTAACTCATGGATAATCTTAACGCGCGATCTATGAAAAAGCTTTTCGGAGCTTCTGTTGGTTGACCTTTTATAAACGAGTCAAAACGTCAGCTTTAAGTTTTGAAAAACTCCGACCTTGAAAAAGAAGATGGTCGTAAGAAGCGCTAAAGTTTTACCAAGATTTAAGGGTTTGTGCACGTTTGAACTTTACATGGTTTGAACTTTAGTGGTTTGACCCCTCAGTACCGTGTCTGCGCGAAATGTAAAATAGCACACACGTCTACCAGCCTTTGAGATGAAAGTGAAATTATCCGTTAAGCGAAAGGGCCACATTTTTCGGTCCACTTATTTTACCTCATTTAATTGTGTAAAATCCCTAAATTGTGTAAAATCTCTAAAATTGTGTAAAATTACTAAAATTGTGCCAAATCGCTTAAAGTTATGCCAAATAGTTCAAAATTAAATCCCTCTAACTTGTACCAAGTTGTTCAAAATCCACATCGCCCTAAATGTTGTAAAATCAATCAAATTGTGTCAAATCGTTCAAAATTGTGCCGAATATCTCAAATTGTGCCAATCGTTCAAAATTGTGCCGAATATCTCAAATTGTGCCAATCGTTCAAAATTCTATTGTTCCAACTGTGTCAATCTCTCAAAATGTGCCAAATCGCTCAAAATTGTGCCACTCGTTCAAAATTCTGTTGTCCCAACGGTGCCAATTCTCTCAAAATGTGCCAAATCGTTCAAATTTGTGCCAAATCGTTCAAAATTGTCCCAAATCGGTCAAAATTGTCCCACATTGCTTAAAATTGTGCCAAATCGTTCAAAATTATGTCGCTCTAACTTGTGGCAAATCAATCAAAAATTGTGCCAAATCGTTGAAAATTGTCCCAAATCGTTGAAAATTGTGCCATATCGCTCTAACTACGAAGGAAAACTACGCGGTAAAACTGGAAAAATGACTCACTGCATGAATTCATTTATGACCCATCCGTCCTCCCACACGTAGTGAAGGATGTTACCCACCGCCGTGACACACCAAGAGGGGGGGGAGGGGGGCTTGACACATCATTTACCAAGCGAATTCAGCGTTTTTATCCACAATAAATATGTCCATTCCAACGTATTTCCTTCGTAACGTTACTGACGTTTGGTTCTGCCTGCTGGTGAACGGTTTTTCCTTTACGATACAGCTTTTAGTATTGTAGTTCTGTTAAGTCGGGGCTACACCCCACATTTTGGATATATGCTGGCGGGCAGACGCTTTGTTCGTAGACCCAAGCGGTCCGCCCAGGATTTTTAAACTTTTTATACCGTAGCTTTAAATTCAGACAAAGCTGGAAGACGTTTCTCTTTTTTTCCAGCTACGGGCCAAAATTTGTTTCATTCCTACATGGAAATTAAAGTTTTGATCGGAGTTAGTAAGCGTGAGTAGCGATTTAATAGCCTGTAAGTAATCAGTGTAGCATCCTGATTCCTGAAAAGTGGGTAGGTACTTTTTCCAGTCACGGTTTTCAGTCCACACAATGAAATGCACAATTAAAAGTAAAATGTAACGCTTCATCTACCCCCGATTATTTACACGACAATTTACCACGATATCGTACGCGAGATGGGGAAGGGGGGGGGGGGAGGAACAATTCACTTATCGTATGAGCGCAGGACGAATCTCCCAAGCACAGCATACACGTCTCACACAGGCATCACTAACCCTGTGACAGTCTTGCGGAGTAGCCTATAGTTTTATTCAAAGCCCTGTCACATATTTGAGTCGAAAACCCTGATTTACAAACTAAAATCAATTTCTACAGAGCACGTGCATTAACGCCATATTCACTGCGGAGCTAGCATCAGAAGCCAGTCGTAGAGCTAGCTGCAACGGGCATTAGGAGGTAAAAAAAAAACCAAGAGCTTGCTGTGAAAGCAATTTTCTTAGGTCTAAAATTGCTCGATTTGTTCCATTTGTTGGCAACTGCTGCAATTTTCAGCAAATGGAATCTTGCTTATCCGATTTCTAACTGTTATACGTGTTTCGGAGCGTAAGGGATCGGATGAAACAACTTTACGTTTATTACAATTACAATTCGTCTTGTGCCGTTTCGTGGATACGCGCACGTAAGTAAATCCATCCATACATCGGCCAAGGAACAATTCCTAACTGTTCAATCCAATAGGCTGTAAAACAGACATTAAGGATAGGAAAAGAAAAGATTCCACTTGCCAAAAATTGCAGCTGCTGCCAAAATACAACAAAAAAATGCGCATTTTTAAGCCTAAGAAAAATCCGCTCTCACAGCATCGACTTGACTCAAGACGCCGTTACTTTTTACCACCATTTTCATCCCGTGCCCTTGCAGCTAGTTCCACGACCGGCTTCAGATGCCAGCTCAATAGCCAATGTGGCGTTATTGTCGCTTTGACACGTCCTCTATCACGCAATGCAACAGCTATCTCTGTAATATAATCTAGCCATCACAATTGCTTGTTAAAAATGTGTTAGATTTTTGGCCTTGGCCTAATTTTTACCTGCCGTTTTAATTTAGGTTGGAGAATTAGGTTGGAGAGTAGGCCTATTCCTTCATGCAACACGGTGTCGAGAGTTGACGTTACCGTGGCAACGTGATTTCAGGCCTAATTTTTTTTACCGGCCACTATAATATGTAGAAAGATGTGGATAATTTCAAACGAATTGGGCGATGGCTTCAAAAGTTATCGGCAACAGATGCGGACGGATAAGCTGTGTGCTCTGTTTGGCACCCACGCCACAAAACTGGCAAACGTGTTCATTTCTCAGCTTCTCCTTCCTGGACTAACAATTCGGGGGTTGAAACGCGCAGTTATTTTTATTTAAATTTGAAACTGTGAAAATGGAAGTGGAATAAACATGAGTGACTCACTGGAAACCTTGATGAAGAGCCAAGTGAGATTACCAAAAAGGATTTGCTAAATGGGACCAACACCCACTTTTCACTAATCCTCACACCCACTGATCTACATTTGTTTCACCAGACATGCTGGCTGGCTGCCTCTAAACCTTGAGCTTCAGGAAGCAGCCTTGTATCACTGAGAGTCATAGAGATCAGTATTATTTGCCATGACAACTGAAATGAACCAAAAGCAAATAAATACCGTCCACGTCCATCGTGTTGTAACTCTCGCTTTATATTTCACCGTTTGCACAAGGTCGTCTGGGAGAGAAGCAGCAGGTGTCAGCTCCTGGCTCCAAGCCAGTTGATTTAACATCGCCAAAATCGTATTTTACCAAATCAATGCTAAGAGGCTTTAACTTCCTGGCACGTGCGAGAACTGGCATAGAGCCGGGAGACAAGAGATGCAATTTCTACTCCAGTCGGCCTTGACTCGAGAAACAAAATGACTTCCTCGTTTCAAGTTCGTTTAAACGATAGTTCTAGCAAATTGCCACATGCTTGGACTATTCACAGCCCAAGGGGACATTTTTCACACGTATAAATTAGGTAAAAACCTACACAGTGTATTTTTTAACATACGTTTTCCGCAAAAGTAAAAACGGACACTAGTTCTACAACTGTATGCGTGGGGTCAAGACTCAGTACGAAAAGGGGAACAGAGGGTAGAACTGTGTTGGAGACTCCTCATTCATACCGCTCTGCATGAACGTAATGCAAAAAGTTGATAAATATGGCGGTCGTGGCGACTGAGTAGTGGGAGTACTCAGCCCGTTTGCATGCTGTAGGTCGATAAGATTTTTTTCTAAAAGATATGGGGAATCGCAGCAAAAGACCTGACACTTATAAATCGGACAGTGTGAGAGACTATCTGCCTTCTTCAGAAGCTATTCTGGTCTAATCCACACACCGCAGTTTTTGTAAGCTGCTTTCTGAAGCACTGATGGTTTCTAGTAGGGTTAAAACACTCAGCAGTGCTTTACAATCCTGCGTAGATTCTGCTGTCCCTAACCAGGTATTGCAACGGTTAAAAAGGTAATGTTTGCATTTAAGTGGTTACGGTGTAGTGACAAATCCAACGTAGTATCTACATCATTGAAAACGTACGATATGAATATGTATGTGCTTGTTTGCACCTATATTCCTCCGGATCTATACCATACGCCATGGCTGTTTGCTGTGACGTGCATATCACGTGACTGGGCTAGTCCAATCAGACGGCCAAACAGCCGTTGTTCTCGTTCGTCATTGGCTAACTCATGGTGACGTCGCGGCAAACAGCCACTGCGCATGGTTTACGACACCTACAAAGATGAGGCTAGAGCCATATGAAATATAATTAATCAGATAGGCCTATTTTTATCGCTATTTTTATGTTTTAACCCTCAAAGACGAGAAAAACTGTCATGATGGCAACGTTCGATCAGCAAATGAATCAGAAAGAAAATTGGTCACAAAAAAAAACGTAGAAGGACGACATATTTTGCATCATACGTCGTCTCAGCACAAGGATGTATACGGCTCTCAAAGCTAGTTGGCTTCAACTGGCTGGACGCACCGAAAAAGCAGACCTGATGCTAAACCATCCACGAATCGGAGGGAAGGTGCGCAGACTGAGCGAACACAGAGAACAATTTCCACGTATAGGAAACCTTTTCTTCGCGTTACTCGCTTTGCTTGCTCAATATTTCATTAGGCCAAACCAGATTGGGTGCTCGTGGCTGCATCACGACGCGAGATGGTGTAAGAAAGACAGTCAAAACAGATCGATAAACGCAATTTGATAAACAGATCGATATGATAGTAGCAATTTTGACCCTGTAAGCACGCAGTAACACATCGCTTTGCACGAAATTTTCATCTGTTTGGGTAGGGCCTTACTTCCGAAGATTTGTAGCAAACAAAGAAATAGTACGTTGTGAATGATGTACATGAAATACAGATGTGCTGCGGAATGGTGTGAACCAATTGGGAGTAATACTTGCAATTAGCTTGAGTCCAGAAAATCAGTACATGGATTTTGTGATGCTCTGCAGATGAAAGAAACTGTATGAAGCATGGATCGACCCAGTGGAGTGAGCGAAGCGAACTAAATGACTAGTACTGCTTCGTAAGAGCTGGTTTTAATAATTGTTCATTAAAAGTGTGCAAAATATGTATGCACAACGTGCACATTAAGTCTGCAAAAGAATTTTGATGCATACTCAGCTGGGGAGGTAGCTTCTCCCATACATACACACTCAGATGAGGTGGCTGAACGTTTATCGCATCCGTGGCCGATTGACGTGGGGGGGGGGGAGTAATTTTTTTTAATGAGTTAATTTTTTAACTCATCAGTTAATTTCATTTGTAAATAAAATGTATACGAAAAAGCAGAATTTGGTCATACTCAGGTTTTTACGACTTCTTATGTCGAAGAAGGTCTAAAAGAAACAGCCAACATTTGCATAACAATATGTTGCGAAAGTGTTCTTGAGAGCCAAAAGTAGGCCCTAAACTAGCGTAAAATGCTTCACCTCCGCCAGGACCCAATGGGGGAGCTTACAGCGCTCCCCCATTCCCCTATCTGGGTTTGACTGGGCCCTTATCAAAATAGAAAAACATTTTTTAAATGCATAAATTTCCGTTGCCCCCCTGTCAGGGACTCAGTGCTCCCCCCCCCCCCCCCCCGCTCCGCCCCGTCTGGCTGGCGCAACTTACTTTATAGATTGTTCCCATTCAGCCCCTGTTTAGTGACTCGTGTACCAAATTTCAAGTCCAATCTGAGTGCGTTACGTATATCCAGAGTACACATTCATCTCGGTCGAACGGTCAAACGGGCGTCATAAATTTAGCATCGGTTGCTCAATTCAAGTTGCTGAAAGACCCCATTAGTATTAATAGTTCAAATAGCAAGTTAGAACCAAGTGTTTGTTGTTCAGCATTAATTATGCGATATTACTATTTATATTGGCTGTTAAAGTTCAACAGTGTAAGGTCACCGGTAACAGCCCGTCCAAAACATGTTTTGTTATTTTATGGCTTTCAAAGTGTCAGATTAAAATGCAAATTTAAATATAAAATGCCAAAATTCTGTATTCCGTGAACGTCGATGAACAAAGATTATCATGAAAATATTGAGCATCATGTAATTATTGCCTATTGATATTCATGACATGTCCGACTCTTAATGTTAGCACCATTCATTCATCCATACAATAAACCTATTCTTCTAAAAAGCAATAAACGAACCATTTTGGGCGTTTGATTTGGCGGTGATCAATACAAAAAAATTAATTGATCATGACCTATATGTGAACGTATTATTTGTCTGGATTTTATAGGGCGATTCGGCCATGAACTCTAGTATATTCTTGGACTTATTAATGATGCTCGGTAAGGCATCGGTCATTATTAATGTCTGGGGCGGGGATGAGGAACTGAAAACGTGACCTCCAAATTTTCGATTACCCACCCTCCCAGACCCTGAAAACCGACCACCCCGACACAAGGTTCAAAAATATTCTGCCCACCCCCAAAAGATAAGCTTTCGTCTTATGCTTTTTCCGGTTAAGTTTAGATCATTTCCTCTAGACTAATTAAAACAATAGCATTCGCATCGACAGGTTCCCAAATGAGTGGAAAACGAGCCATGAATTAAATTACGTTCTTAAAAACATTCAAAGAAGTGTTTCTAAAGAACCACCTTTGGACCGAAATTCATGAAGGCATTGTAACTTTTGATGTAAGTGATGCATGAGTGGCACTAAAACGGTTCCCTTCAGCATATCCATGTCCTTCACAACATAAACACGTGCAACATTAATAATGCCCCATGGTGCAAAAACTTGTTTTAGGAAGTGGATTTAAAGAAGTATCCGGATGACACTAGAATTTTTGAGGGCCATAAATGATTCCCCCCCCCCGTGTGGGGGGGGTTTTTTTTTTCCCCCCCCCCTCTTGAAGGGGCGAATAACTGTATAATCCCCCCCCCCCTCCCCTCTACGAGAGAGTCCAAAAAATCCACGAGACCCTTAATGTCCACCCCTCGGCGATAAGACAGAACTTCACATTCTGTGATTGTGTCTGTTTGCATCGTCGGTAAATTTTGGATGAATTATCCCTATTGGAGCATTTAAGTTACTAAAACATTTAAATTGGGTAAGGGGTTACGACGATTTTGATTATCGAAACTGAAAAATTAATCATCAAATATTCGGGAAAATTTATCAGAAACTAAGTAATGTACTAAACGACTTGAAACATAAAGCACACTCATCAAGACTATTCCTAAACAAATTCAACCATTTATGAGTTAACAAACGCAAGGGTTAAACGAAGAAAGGCAATGGAGCCAATATTGTGAACAGCTCAGAATAACAAGTGAGCAGCAATTATGACGAAAAAAATGCACGCGCATCGTGAGTCCAGGAATTGAAGCCGGGTCTTTGGCTTGGGCTGCCAATCACTAGACCACTATGCAAACTGGATACTATCACATTCGCTGCTCACTTGCCATATGAATTAATGTCAAGATACAACAAACTACGCCAGTGGGTGTCTGAACTCCAGACTTTAACCCTACACAAACATACACTAGGGTACAACGACGTTAAACGAACGGAAATTAGCTGTAATGTTAGTATTAAACGATGGCACGTGAATTTTTTCGCTATAATTGCTGCTCACTTGTCATTCTTAGCAGTTCACAATATTGGCTCCTTTATTTCTTCGTTTAATACTAATGTTTACAGATAATTTCCGTTTCTTTAGTGACTAAACGTAAAATGAACGACCGAAAAATTGAAAAAGCTAAAACCTAGAATTAAGAATTTTCCACCAAAAAATTTTGCTTTTATTCATTTAGTATTCAAGATGAAAGCTGTAGACCGATCATTTAATTTTATGACGAATAGGTAAATAACTGAACATGATCAAAGATGGGAGATAACGTTTTGACCACACGATTATCATACCAGTTGCAACAATTCGATATTTACAACTTGGAAGTTTGTGAATTGCAGTCGCCATTAGTCAGTGGGTCTAGTTGGCCAAGTGAGTGAAGTAAGCGAGATCGTTTAAACGACTGGATTTGGATTTTGTACGTCTGCTTGTCTGTGAGGGTGTCTGTCTGTTTGTCTGCACGATAACGTTCGCAATTTTGTTCTGATTTGGATGAAGTTTCTTGACAATGGAGTTTTAATCCAATGAAAAAACGAGTTTGAAGGAGAAATTCATAACTCAAATATTTTCGGAGAAATCGGGTTTTCCGTTGCATACGCCGAGTTTAGCAGCGGCGGTAAGGAAGCCCGATTTGTAAGACTGGTGGCTCCAAGCACTACGCGAAAAACGCAAAGATATTTGTCGTAACATACCGTAGTGAAAGTCCTTTTAGTGTGAAGACTTCAGAAATTAATTTCAGTTGCTTAGAAAAACATTTAGACCCTAATGTCAGTTTCACACGATTAAAACAGTGCGGTTACGTCTTTTATCATTTTTACATCAAATCTGGCGTGTGGTAGCAGAACTATCCAAATGAGTTCGTAAAGATAGGTGTTGGATTCTTTCTCTTGTTTCATAAATATAAGTTATTGCTATGTAAGATGGACACGAGAATATAGAAAATAAACTAATGTATTTAGCGGCTCTCGATCGACCAAGAAATTCTCATCTTCAGAACTCGAATATATGCCTAGTTTAATTAATTATATGCCAAATGGATAAAGATAAGTTGTATAAATTACAGCCCCAAAAGGTTCTTTCAGGATCTATACGACTGCAGTAAAAAAAGAAAGGTCTGGTCCGCAAAAGCAGTTCAACGATCTATACCTAAAGCCTGCGTGGTGTTGGATGCGCCGTTTGCAGCTGTGGTACGGTTTAGGCGCACATTACGTCACTGTGGTACGGTTTAGGCGCACATTACGTCACTGTGGTACGGTTTAGGCGCACATTACGTCACTGTGGTACGGTTTAGACGCACATTACGTCACTGTGGTACGGTTTAGGCGCACATTACGTCATTACGTTATGTCCATGTTTCACCAAACTAAGTTTCTTCAATTACATTTTTGGGCTCACTGGCTAACAAATGCACATTTTTATTTCCTTCGCTCACTCAATCAACGCATCCCCTTTAGTCGTTCTATCCCGAAGTTAGATCCATATTTCTAATACCGAAAAAAGTTGCCAGGTGATCTCCTTTATATTGCCTCAAAAGATTTAGAGATTTCTGAAAAATTAATTGGCGGTAATCATGGAATATGAAAAACCTTGTGACGACGTCATCGCGTAAGTTGTATAGGATGGTTCATAAAAACACACGACCTGAATTTGTCTGATGCCAAAGGCTTTTGTAAGTTGTTTTTTTTTTAAAGTAAAAATAAGGACCTATCTTCTGAACCCAAAATTTTATTTTAAGTTCGAAAACTTGGGTCCTATTTTGAAATAAAAAAAACATTAACTTTCCTTCTGTAGGCACGTAGTACGTCGTACGCCCTATACAAGTTTTTGGGCAACACTGAAAAGGAAGTCAAAACTTATTTTTCAAAAATTTCGAAAATAGAACCCAATTTTTCAAACTCAGAATTGGATATTGGATCCAGAAAACGTGTCTTCTTTTTTCCTTTTTTTTAAAGAAATTTAAAAAAAAAGGATGCAAATTTTCGGTTGTCCTTATTTGTGAGGCCAACCTATGCATCGCGATAAAATTATAATATCGAAATACCGTCCTTCCTTAAGCGTGGATCGATACCGACGTGGGATTAGGAAGGCTGGTGTTGAAGCACCAGCCTACTAATTACTTTTACTCATGTCTCATTTTTTATCCACATTCCCGAATGCACTTGTTATTTTTCATTCAGCTATGGGCGGGAAGCAATTGCAAACCCCGCCAAGTAATAAAGATAGGGAGGAGAACAGACAAGGGAAAAAAAAGAAAGAAAAAAAGACTAACAGAGTAATCCTTATGTAGACACCTGTCCTTTCTTCCTTCCTTGGCCAACCTCTGCCTTTGTTTTCTTTGTCCCCGAGCCATTTGGCCTCTTATTTAGGCTAATCAGTGTCCGTTTTATTCGGCAGGGATTAACGTTTTTTAATGATTGAGGGATTGCCTCGGCCGGGGGATGCGGAATCAAAAATAATTCCTTTTAATTGAATTGAACGTTTTATTGTAGCCGTTTGACAGAAAGTGGTCCACCTTTAAATTTGTGATTAACGTCCTTCATTTGGTTACATTGTGGTCTAGTTAAAGGGTGGTTTCGGTGATTTGCATAAGTGCATGTCTCTTAAATGCTGGGCCCTTATAGACATTGCAAAGCAGGACAGAGCAACTTTCTTTTGTCTTTCATTATTCACGATTAACTTTGGAACCCAATGTCTGATCCGTTCTGAATTTTCCACACAGATTGTGTGCCTTATTAGTGGATTTCATGGAGCTTGTTCACCATTTCGATAGCGTTGCCCATATTTTAAACACAGCATCCACGTTCCAGATTCTCCGACGTCCAATAGGCTGATGTGGGTCACGTGATCTAGTTTTGTTTTTGAAAATCGGGGGCGCTGCTGCGACTTTTTCATTTACTGCTGTTTTCTTTATATTGCTCTAAGATTCTACGGTGCTGCATCTAGGAGGTAAAAAGGCGCCTTTAAGTTCTGAACAGTAAAAATTGGCCATTAAGAGGTTTCGGGAATTTCGACGTTCAAAATCAAAATTAATCATACATCAGGAACCCAAAAATTTATCGGTGTTATCATTATTTCGATAAATTATGAAGAAACTAACGTACATTAATTAATATTTATTTGCTATTTATTGTATTGGATGGATTTTCAGGATCATCTATAGAAAATTATTTTTGGAGAAGGACCCTAAAAATGTCACATTCAGAATTTGTCCAAGATGTGTCATCACGTTGAACTGTGCGTACCGTCCCTGAACTTTTAACTTTTCTTGCCAAATTCTCATCCTTCCAGGACTCATCTTTACCAGTCTTGATGGAACGTTTGTTTATATTCAGATCGTGATTGCACAAAACCTTCTTGTAACTAAAGACGAATTTCACCTCTGGCCACTTGGAACCCCCTTTTAGTCTCCAAAGGTCAACATTTCACTCGGGTTTTCCATAACTTGAGCTAGAAAAGGGCACAGATTTAGTGCACGCGTCGAAAGCACTAATCTGAAATTGACCAGCAAGAATTTTGATATCACCAGGATTGTCAGCGGATAAAGAGGTGAGTACCAAAACTATGAGATACTCCTTAAACATATTCCAGCCTGCTTTGAGATGGTCAGTGTTTTGTAAGTTTAAAAACAAATGCAAAAGCAAAACTCGAATAAAGCAATATAATAGTACGATCTGATCACTAAGGGATAGAATATATTAAACTTACCAATATTGCTAGAAATTCCTTTTGCCATTGTAATATCAGCCCAACTTTTTCTGACTCATGATGAAAAGGTCGGAGGTAAGTCCGGATAATTAAGAATTGTAAGGTCATTAACGAGAATAATATCCTCAACAGTTTCACTCCTCTCGATATCTCAAGATGTTCTGTGCATTAAAATCACCTGCAATAATTACAGTGCCTTCGGTGCACAAAAGTTAATTGGGTGGCCCAAGAACGCAATTAATGTCTTTATTAGCATCCACATAAACAGAAACAAGAACGACTTGTGACTTGTCGGAGGAACAGGTCACAGCGCAATGTCAGGTGCACTAAATTCCTAAAGTAAAAGTAGCATTACACTATAGTTGTATAGTTAATCACCAACCTTGCTCTAACTCGACTCCCAGGTGTTGCAAGGAAAAAGCAGTTGTGTGACTCCAACCGTGTGCCGATCTCTCCATCTCTCTTTGTATATGGTTCTTGAATAAATAGAATGCAGATTCACAATGCAGTTAAAGGTTTGACTAAGTGACATGGCATGCCTTTTTCTCACATTTTCTGGTTGGGCAGATCCAAGACGTCTAACTACCCATCGTATCGTATGGTGTTCTGTCTCTCACCTTCTACGACAGGCGATCAGGCTCGGGCATGCTGTACTGGCTAAATCGAAAACACCGTTAATTCGGCAATTTTACTTTGGTTGAAGTTCATGTTAAAGACAGTCACTTACGCAAAACCAAAAATCGTTCAAGTTCCACTATTCAAACTTGCAAATTTTCGACTATATCTACTGAGACTTTCTTCAGGCAAGAGTCATGAGACTTGCAAACAACAACCACTAAAGAACTTTCCCAAGTCCACTACCCTCAAATTTCCCTCCTCTATCCCAGTGAGCCTTGGAACTCAGTCAGCTTTCAAGCTCACTGTCTGAGTTGGCTCCCTCATCAATACTAGAGCTGTTGATAAACGAGGGTAAGAATTTTTGGCAGCTTTTCGTCAGTTCAGCTGTCACTATTCTTCCTATCTGCTGATATGCTGATTTTTGCACGTTCATAAGAGGTATCTTCCTATCTTGGCAGTTTTGAGTGGCAATGGCCTCCAACGCAGTA
>JAHWFP010093174.1:0-31958 GCA_023313725.1 Lithobius niger | reverse complement strand
TGGACTGTGTCTGTCAGGGGACACCTATTTTCAAGGACGTGCACACGGAGGGAAAGGGGGGGGGGGGGGCTTTAGCCCCTGACCTCATGGCAAAGTGCCCTTTTTCGGTGGAGCGGTGGTGAAAAAGAGCCTAAAAAACGCAAAAAAAGGATAATAATGGCTATGAGTGGAGCAAAGAGTTGCAGAAATGGTTAAGTCCCACAAAAGAGGAGTAAAAAGAGGCTAAAACACACAAAAAAAAAGGCTCCCCTGAAGTACGTTTGCCCCTGTCCTCTCGGGGGCCTGGCACGTCCTTGCCTATTTAAAAAAAAAAAAAGAATGCTGGGATTCATGCTAATTTCAGTGTTTTCCCGGGCACATTGTTGCAAGTTAACCCCTTCCACATGCAACACGACGTGGCCCCATTTATATTGAAACGTAGCCTTTAGACATTTCGGTACTGGTAAAAATAAGATTCCACCAAAAGAAAAATAAATAAAAAATAGCGATATCTGAAACAAAACCAATGCACAAGGGTTTTTTGACCCGCCAAGTTTTAGCCAATCAAAATAGTAATACAATAACAAAAATGGCTGCCACAAAGTTGCTACATTAGTTGCGAAGCTAGTACCGCCGATAATTTAAAATAAAACTTTAAAATAAAACATTAAAATGTAAAATGCAGCAAGCGGAGCCTTTATTGTTGTTCATCCCTATACGTCTACTCTCTGAAAACACTGTATTCTGCCAGAATACATCTGTGTGTACCAGCACAGCCAACAACTAGCAGTACACACTTTGTGTAGCGGCAGAACACATTCTTCCGTATAAAGCATGTGTACTGCCACTACACAAACTGTGTACTGGTAGTACACAACTCAATGTGTTGGCTGTACCGGTACACAGATGTGTTCCGTCAGAACACAGCATCTTTCAGAGAGTAGTATACGCAGTGTCGCAAACTAGCTTTTTCCAAGGAGGGGTGCAAGGGTAAAATGTTGGGCCCTCCTCAACAAGTAAACAAATTTAAGGGCAAAGTGACTACCAACCCCAACCAAAACGTAGTAAATTTTGTCTTATTTGGGCCCCAAACTGGTGAATTTTGGGCTCCCTACCTCCTGGGCCCGGGTGCCTTGCATTTACTTTACGATATTCTCCCGATTTAAGCGATCAAAAATTCTGAAAGTCTTTTTCGATTTTCCTCATTGTCAATGGTCTATCAAGAAGTTGCTATAGCCATTTCACTATTTCAACTAGATTACATCATGTTAATGGAATTTATCATGTTTTCGTACAGACAGTCAGACAGACAGATAAACGAATGTTGTTAAAATCTGTCTCTCGCTCGTCTGGACGCTGAACTGTTTAGCCTACGGTTGGAATAAATTCCACGTTCCGGAGCCCTCTCTACCCTATATTTCCCTTCCCCTCCACGCACCCCTTTCTATTCCTCCCCCCTCCCACCCCCTTCCTCCTTCTCTCTCAAAGCCCCATCATACATCCCTCTGCTGACATAGGCTTATACAAAATCTCGGACTATTAATGACACGTGCCGACTTCCAGGCTTGGTAAATGTTGCCTTCAAACTTGCGAGGAATTTCATTTAGAGTCGGGCGTGTACGCCATCGATAAGAAGTGGGCGGCAACAACTGGAAATGAGCGAATTATTCTTTCCCCTACGGGAATAATAGGGAAATGCGGGATGGAGAGGGACGCGAGGGAAAAAATTCCTTCGTGGACGGTGATCCTTTGTGCGGTTGATTTTCATTCAGGATTGTAATAGGAGACACGACGTTGGCATCCCGCGTTCGTATACAGAGGCATTCACTTGTCGCAATTGTGAATTATGAATACACCATTTGTTATTTTCTTTCACCTACGAAGAGCGCTAGGTTCATTTCGTTGGTGACGTCACCCTGGCTGGCTGCCCCCGCAAATTCATACACAACGTTAGGCGCGCTGCGCCTTCGTTCGGGTTAAGGCGAAGAATTTTGTTAATTGTTTCTTGCCGAAAGACGAGCTTGATGCTAGAAAAATGCAGGGAGTTTGACTGGGCGGTTATGTTGATGTGGTGAGCAAACGATGGTGAAAGGTTGAAATTTATTTAAAACAGATTCATTGCTTATAGATGTTTTAATGGTCAGTAATTTAGATGTTGCACTCACCTGCCACGACATAAATCCCTGATTTAAACTAATGTGATGTGGGTGAATAGTTGTGAATTGTCTGGCGCCATGGCTAACGCTGGGTGCGCGTCAAAAAGCTACAGTAGTGAATTGTTTGGGGCATGATGTAACTTAAGTGGGGACCATTGGGGGAAATTGGGAACTAATTTCCAGTGAATGATCGAAAATAAACAACTTAGGATAGCTGCAGCCAGATTGGAATGAAGGAGGGCTTGGAACTACATTGTTACCTAACAGATAACCTATTACAATTGTCGGCTAGGCATTCCACGAGTTTACATTGTTATTGCAACAGAATTGGAATACATATTGTTACAAGATAATACATTTGTTTGACAACAGTAAAATACTTGGAAAGAAAGCAGACTGAGAGATAGGTCTCATTTGTAAGGCCAATTGTGGTGCTGTTGCAATTAGTAACAGCACGAGAGCATCAAACATTGACGAATATACGGGGTAAAGCTGAGACCAATCTCTACAAAAACCGGAAAGTGTGTGTGTGTGTGGAGGGGATGGGAGGGGGGAGGAGGTCAGAGCCGTATCTAGGATTTTCCCTTACCCAAAGCACAACGTCAGATACGGGGTCTGCGGTAGCGCTGTAAGCTCCCACAGAAAGGATCGGGGCCCCGGATGCTGAAGCATTTTCCTGTACTTTAGTGCCCTGTTTCCCTTTTTTGGGCTCTTTAAATTATTTCTTTGCTCTCAATTTTCTTTAAACTTTGCTGTGCCACAGTGTAGTTGTTAATTTGATTTTCGGTAGACCTATCTCTCTGATTGTGCCGATGGGGAGAAATTTACTTTTTGAACCCCTGCCCTAAAATTTTTTCTTATGGAATTTATTTACAATAAGTCACTCCAAAAAGTATGTGTAAAAGGGTAAACATGAACCTTTCTCTCTTCGTGTGTTTGACATATCTTCTGTAGCTTAATATTTTATAATTAATAATATTAATAATAATTCTCCACACTTGGTGGAAGGCTAGGGAAGGGTGGTGAGCCGCTTACTCCGTTCCGGAAGATCATTGTAGAGGGATCAGGGCAGTGGACGCCTGAGAAAAACATTCATTTTTGAAAGTTATCTTTTTTGTCTATTTTTTGTATCTATTTTTGAAAGTTATTTTCTTTTGAAAGGACGTGAAACTGTAAAATAGTTCTACAATCGACTCACTCGATGCACTAATCTGAGAGGACGCACGACACGCCATATCGTTATCTACAATAAAATCTGGGAAGTAAACAAAAAATTTTACCCACCGCACGTTCTGTGTTTGGGGGTTTGGCTACGGCCCTGGGGATGACCAAGTATACCATATCCTTTGCTCTCCACGCCCACCGAAACAAAAATATAAGATTTTCTTGTACGGTTTGAGAACACAATGCCAGTGTGGTATCCGATTGAAAGTCTGAAAAATCTGGCAACATCTAGCGCTGTCTAGCACTATCTAGCACTTGCTTGCATCACACGAAGGAATGCACAACGCCATTTCTCTTAACGAAACAAACAAGCCAAGAACCTCCTTAATTATTGAGTGAAAATTTGATACGTCCTCGTGCACCTGGGACCAAGGTGTAAAGTTTAACACTATCACTGCCCCTAGATGGTGCCACGGTATTTTCGCAGATTTTCAGTCGGTGATAGTGTCTCTTTAATGGCTCTTTGGATTTTGCTAAGCAGTTTCATTGAACTACAGGTAACACGTAATCGTTACGTATAACCAGCAACGTTGAACGGCAAGGTGACGAAGTGCCTGACAATACGGCAGAATGAAACCAAACAAGTATGCGAGTATGGCTTGAGATGTGTATGTTGGTTACGTTGTTTATCTTATTCTAGTAACCTAGCTTGCTTCCTAGTGGGCGTCTGGGAATTACGGCTGCGTGCTCTCCTTACGGAAGCGCACCTCTCCACTATCAGTTTAGGTGTTATGCTCCCCCCTTTTAAAGGGAGCCACTATCTTAAGGCTTATTGCAGCCACCGTTGTGGTGGCGTCCTCTGTCACTAATAAAGTGTATATAGGCAAGCAATGTTGGAAGGCCAGTTCTTGTGTCTGTACCATTCAAACCCCGTCTCTCTTTAATGAACACACGCATTGAGTTGGAGGTCAAACCTCCGCTACATGCATTTAGGTTTAGGCAGTACG
This sequence comes from Lithobius niger, assembly GCA_023313725.1. NCBI lineage: Eukaryota > Metazoa > Arthropoda > Chilopoda > Lithobiomorpha > Lithobiidae > Lithobius > Lithobius niger. Next base: position 27,652 of record JAHWFP010093174.1, on the reverse strand, counting down.
GCAACCTAATAACATTGTTCCTAGGCAATTTGTTTTGATTTTTTTTCAATATCAAAAGTGCATTCCTCGATAACCTAAACAAATCCACGTAATACCACTTCTTTACTGAGACTTTGTATTTTTCGGGAACCGAGTTTTAATTTGATCTGCAATCGACTGAAAACCTAAACGCTTCTAAAACCAAATAACAACCGTATCTTTGACCTATTTTAACCGTGTTTTTAACTAGTGTAATTGCTTTTAGAAATCATATAATCTGACGGGTAATTGAACTAAAATAACTGACATTTTTAACAGTGTATACACTATACCCTAGTCGACAATGGCTTGCAGAAGACATCTCTTTCCACACTACAGTGTTGTTAACCCCGCTGCTACACGTTTATTGGAGTTGCCGTATGCCTGGGCTAAGCGTAGCAGGAGTGGGGTGTCGGACTCAAGTATAACTGGAAAATAGTCTGAGATAAGTTTGTAATAGGCTATCTGCCTAAATAAAAAATCTTTAAAATCATATAAACACAATATCGTATAATGAATAATCGCCTAACTGGACAATAATATGGCTGCGGTTTCTGACGTTGTATAGCCACAGCGAGCGCAGTAGCGCGAGCAAGGCAGGGACGTCACACGATTTTCCATTACACGAATTTCGTGTTAGACTATTTTCCGTTATGTTGTTATACTGTATACGTTTTCCCAATTAATGCGATTTTCCAGTTAGACGATGATCCCTCGCCCCAACCCGAGTGATATTTTTCGCACGTATTTGTTCGGTTAAAACCTACAGCATACATGCGTTATTTCAGAAAATCGTTACGATCAGTCGTTCTACAATTGGCCATATGGAGTTGCGACATAGAACGAGATATAGAACATGTAATAATAGTATTGTGAGGTAAGCAGAAAAAATTTCCCCGGAAAAAATATCCTCTGGAAAAAATATCCCCGGAAACAATATTCCGTGCACAAGATAAAATACATGAATTTGGGGCAATATTAATAGAACAACTTCTCTATGAATATGCATTCTTGTTTTTGAATTACTAGGAGGATTTTTTTTACTGCAGGTACATCGTTTTATTTATTGGCTGGATAAACGATATATAAATTGTGTAAGTGAATTTGAAATTGTTCTCGTTGCATATGACATTCTGGTGCTATTGATAAATTAATGATGAAAAACCACATTGGAAGCAAACCTTAAAAAGGGTCGAGCAAAGTAACTTATAGCTGGTTCCGGCATAACATGCGTCGGTCTAGTAGGACGCGATGTTCTCACACTGTTCTGCTTGTTGTCACACTGGCGTTTGCTTCTGTTGTGGCCCAATTTCAATTTGTTTAATAGGGGTCTCCACCCAAGGTCACGCACCCCAATACAAACACTACCTTAAATCGAAACATCCACAACAATGTAAGTAACACACCCAAAAAACTGTATTAAGCCATCCTACGTACACACACATGACACCCTTGCTCGCAATGCGCCGTGCAAAATCCCTACACACAAGACACACCACCGCACATTTTCCAGTGCATTTTGCTCAGCGCATTGCACCAATTCGATTCGCACTGCTCTTTCCCAAAACCTTGAGTACGTGAGTACTTGAGTACTTCTCGTGGCAACTCAAGATGTATCCCTCTCCTTCACTGTTCACAAGGGGACAATACAATACAATGTCGACAATACATGTCGACAATTGGTAACATTTCGTTTGTAACTGATTATTACTGCTGATCGGCATTATCCTTCACGTTGCCGGCCGCTCGTTCTTTCATTGCCGTATCGTGGTCATTCCATCAAGCCCTATACGGGCTGTCCTTTGCGCAGCAAACCTTCACTCCTTGCTGCGGCTGTGATGAATTTTTGTTGGTTATATACGCATTCAATTCTTTATAATGCTGTTTTCCCATTGTTTACAATGCCCAGTACGAATTGACAACACTCTCATTTCCAAGGACCAAAGACGATTGCAACAAGAAGGAAATGGGCCTATCGTTAAAACCTTTTGAATCCCGAACTAATTTTTGGTTATTTTCTTTTCAGCCACGTATGGTATTCGAACCGGAATTTGAAGGAATTTCAGCTCGGTTTGAACGGGGACTAGAACCGGCGTAGTGGAATTTGAACCGGAATTCAATTGCTTTCGAGACGAGGATGCTGACTACTGGGCTGTGCCTGCTCGCTTTGCCCAGGGTCCCCCAGGGTCCCCGTAAAGCGTGATGTGCGCCCGAGCACTTAACTTCTTTTGCAGATGTCGTTTCAGAAGGGAGCAATATTATGGACTTTATAGGTTTTGCTGGGCAAAGAAAAGCTATTTCGGCTACAAAAGATCGATTTGGTGGCATATTCAACATTAGGAACTGATGAGAATTTTTATGACATCAACTTGCAGTAAGTTCTGGAATAAACAATGAACTAAAAGATGCCAATTTTGAAACTCTGAAATTTATCCACCACTCGCTCCTCACTAGCTCCTGCCAGTCTCCAAAGTTCTTTTTGACAATACATAAATTTTTATATTTTAAATCCGTAGGCTATAACGATGCCTAAACAACAAAGACAAGTTCTGCATCGATATTTAGGTTATTGCATCGACTGCATATAGCCTAATTTTGCAGGCTACATGAAACGGATTAAAAATTAAAATTATAGGCCTATAGCATTTATCCAGATCATCTACATGAAAACACTCCTCGTAGCCTAATGGCATATATTTAGCTTTTTCTTACCTTTTTTTGTTTTGTCACTAAACCAAATTTAAACGAGCGTACGAATTATTGGGATATTCTTTAAACCCCACAAATTCAACCCATTAAATTCTGCAGGTTCCTCTACATCAGTTGAGACACTAAAACGGCTCACGTTTTCGGTTAGGCTTAACATCGCCTACATAGGCCTATATAAGCGCAATGCGACTACATCGCCGCAACACAACACAGGGCACTGCCACCGCACGGTATAGGCCTATCGACGGAGACCATCGGTCGGTTTGACACATCAATTCACACAGCTACAATCCCCAAAACACTCAGGGAAGCGAGCTAATATTGACCACTAAGCTTTACCCTAGATATCAACGTCCAACTGTCTAAATAGGGATCGGCTTACCACACCTCAAGCAAACAAGAGTCGAGGCACAAAGCAGGAGATTACCAAGGAAGAAATCCGCCTAAGGTTTTTCTTACACGAATGATACGGTCCTATATTTCGCAGATTTTAAAAACATTTAAACAATTTTTTATGATTCATTGTGCTAAGTGTGTTAAGATAAACATGTGTTAAAATAAACATAATAAAAACATGTGTTAAAATAAACACATTTTAGACACACGTAAGAAAACAGACGGTTTTGACTGAAAAACACACAAAACCCTTTTACAAACAGTGGGCTGAGGAGAAACCTCTCAAAATATTAACGTTTATGTAGTGTTTCAGACGTGAAATGCGATTAAAGTACAACACTGGTATTCAATTTGCAATAGTTTATAAACACATGCTTGAAACAAATACAAGTCAAGTCTTTAAAATAAAACAGTTTTTATCTTAATGCAGGAGCGTTTATTTTACCACATAAATGATAAACTTTAAGAGTTTTTGTTAAACACTGTTCAATCAAAAACATACGCGTTGCTGTTATTCTAAACATTTTTGTCGCTTCGTGCGTATCAAGCATGTGTTTATAAACTGTTGCAAACGGAACGCTGGTGTTTTATTTTAAACGATTTCACGTCTGAACACTGTACATATTGAACGCTAATGCTTTGAGAGGCTTCTTCTCAGCCCATGCTATATTTGTAAAACACTTCTACGCGTTTTTCTGTTAAAAACATTAAAAAACAGTAGATGTGTCTAAAATATGTTCATTTTAAAACACTTGTTTTTGCAGCGCATAAAAAGTGAAATAATAAAGGAGACATTTCAATACAAAGTCACCTGGTTAAAGACGATTTTATAATTCTAAATTCCCTTTCTCGATAGGTGGTGACTATAGAGCAGTGACACGACGTAGTATTATTGTATATAACTCTATGCTGGAGTCTTAATGGGTTAGTTGCAAGGGGCACTTCAGAGAGAAACAGAAGGGCGTCATACTGAAGCCAGTGCTGTGAAGAGTGATTTCTTAGACCTAAAACGCTCGATTTTTGTTTGAGAAAACAACGTTATTTTAAGCCTATAAGAAACCGCTCTTCCGTTGTTTTTCCTTCATTTTTATGTAGTGCACCTTGTAGTTATGCCCTCCAAAACCCATACTGGTGCCAATATGGCGGCAAATGTCACTGCTCTATAGCCATTCGTTTCTTTTCCTCGAAGATATTTAGCTTACATGAAAGAGAACCAGTCAGAGTTCGAAATAACTGCTTTCGCTACGTGGTTGTGTGTACCAACCTCCGAAGGTTCACTTTCTTGAAGTGCTAAAGCATTTCCGGAAAGGAAACGCACGTATACGCTCAGCAATGTGAGTAAGAGATCGATGTTACCTCTCGCACTTGCCAGTTGCTCTATATTTTCAAAAAATAGGCCTAAACGAGATATATTTTTCTGTCCTTAGCATAAACCGCATGATTGAATAAAGAAATAAATTAATAGCTTAGTATTTATTGATTAACTCAAGAATCTGTCTAACCCACAAAATTGCATGTGACGATCGTTGTTCTAGCGCAATGTGAAAGGCCTAGGCCTATAAAGGCGCCGTCCCAGCAAATTATGGTTTTGTGTTTCCTTACACAAGAGACCTGACAAATCCACGAAATTGCACATTTGAATATGCGTAGTTGTTCTGTCAGAATGTGAAACATACAGGATAGTCCAAAACGGCATGCATTTTTCTTGGTCACACAGTAGGCCTAGATAATTATCCATAAATAGCGCATTTTATATTTACTCAAGTTAAGATCTGGCTAATAAAACTGAGTGTGAAGATAAACTGCGTATTGGCCAAAACGGCACGCAGTTTCCTGTCTTTTCCTGCATGTATTATGCTACATAAAGAACAAATTTTATAGTTTAGCATATCTTACATGACGTTTGTATATACTATATTCAACAAAGTTGGATGTGAAGAAAACATAATGTGAAACGCAGGCCTCAACGGCCCACATTTTCGCGCCTTTCGCAGAATATTTAGGCTCTATTAAACGTTAAAACATGTGTATTTAAATAAACACATTTTAAACACATATAAAAACGTTATTAGACTTTTTTTTAAAGTTGAAAAACACATAAACGCTTTATACAATTAGCATAGGCTGAGAAGAAACCTTTCGTGTTGAAAAAATTCGCTTTTTTGTTAGTGTTGCAGACGTGAAACGCGTTTAAAATAAAACACTATAGCGGTCAATTCGCAACACTTAAAAAAAAAATGCTTAAAACACATAGCGACAATAGTGTTTAAAATAAGACAGTATAAGGTTTTTATTACAGCGAATATGTTTTGAAAACTCTGTTTAACGAAAACGATTGCGTTTATCACACGTTTTAAAATAAAAATTACCGTTTTTAAATAAAAGCACTGTAGCCTACTGTTTTATTTTAAACAATTCCGTCGGTACATGTGTTTATGAACATTTATAAAGTGTTGTAAACTGAATGCTTTCATTTTAAAGCATTTCATGTCTGCAAACATGCTAAATGTTTCTTCTCATCCCATGCTAGTAAAATAGGTTTGTGCGTTTTTCAGCTAAAATCATCTGTAAACGTTAGATGTTTCTAAAAAGCACATGTTTTTACAATGTAAAGAACGAATTTTATAGTTTAATATTTACTTGTTAAGTAGTCTAAAGCGATTCCACAAAATCCCATTTGAAGATAAACTATTCCATAAACTACATGATGTTTAGGCCTAAACGTCACGCATTTTTCTGTCTTTTCCAGGATTAAGCTACATAAAGAGCTAGTTTATAGTTCAGTATTCACTTACTGAAACAATGATTTGAATAATCAACAAAACTGCGGGCGAAGATAAACTTACGCAGCTATTCTATGTTTAGCATAACGTGAAACGCATATAGGCCTAAACGGGGCGCATTTTCCAGCAAATTGGACTGCATAAAGAACGAATTAAAATATTTCATATTTAATTACGCACGGAAAGATCTGGCTAATCCAAAACTGCATGTGAACATAAACTGCGCAGTTGCTTTAACGCAATAGGAAATGGAAGCCTAAGCCTAAACTGCACACCTTCGTCTTGTTTTACAGTGTTAAGTTGGATACAGAATGCTTACAGACCATTCCACAGCAGCACATTGCAGAAGCTGTGTGATGTTAAAGTGCAGTAGCTAGTTCGCGTAACAGGCGCACTGTTAAACATTTCCGTAAAATTACGGTGCACAAAGAACTGGTAATTAATTGTTTCTAGCACTTTGTACCGTAAAAGTGTATATGCTTAGTTCCAGGTAGAAAATTGACCAGAATGTGTTGGATTTGTCCACTAAGGTGTCATATGTCCTCTGTTATTGCATATCAAGCAAATGTTCGCATCTCTTATCATAGGCTGAACATACAATGCATATGAAGTTTACGGATACAAATTGCTAGAAACAAAATTAATAACAGTTCTTTGTACCATAATTTTACGGAAATGTATAACAGTGCACACATTTTTAAAGGTAAGTGGGTTCAAGAGTTTTTCTGGGTTACCGTGAATCTAAATAATGCTATTGTGTGCGTGGTGTATCTTGAGTCCTGCAAGTATTTTGTGAGCGGCTACGTCTTCCTGGATGAGGTGGCTTTAATCGATGGCCGCCATCGTTTTTGTAACCATCTTGGATATCAACAAGGTACTCTGCTACTGAAAACGTACAATCGATTATCTGTGTTCGTTCTGCAACGAACTCAAGGTAGACCGTGGACACTATAGATAGGTCAGAACCTATAAAAAAAAAAAAAAAGCATTTTCCATGCCCAGGTAAGCAACTGCAACAGTACGTTTAAAATGAGAACGGGACAAAGGTACACTGTCACCAACGATTGGTAAACCGTATTCCCTCCGCAATACATTTTGTTTTTGCTCTCAAGTCAGTAGCCCCTAACGATTGTAGATTTTGTTTCATTGTAGATAATTATAAAGTAAAGAACTTAATCACACTGACAAAAACGTGTTTCAAACCCACCGTTTTAAACACACGAAAAACGTTTTTAGACGTTTTTAGCTGAAAAACAGATAATAAATAGTATGCGCTGAGAAGAAGCCCTTCAAATGTAAGCATTTATATTAGTGTTGCAGGCGTGAAATGTGTTTAACATTAAATATAAAAACAAGCAATCAGTTTGTAAAATTTTCAAAGACTTGCTTAAAACATTTGCAGCAACTAAGTGTTCAAAATAAAACAGTTTAGTAGTTCTATTACAACACGTACGCTTTTGAAAACTGTTCTGCGAAAATTGATTATGTCCATCATGTGTTGTAAAATAAACACTACTATTTTAAGATGAAAGCACTATATGAATTAGCAGCATGTGTTTATAGAGTATCTCGAAGTGAAGTGTTTACTATTATAAACACATTTCACGTCTGCAATATTATAAAAGGTTTTTTCTCAGCCGTTGCTATTTGTAAACGCGTTTATGTGTTTTTCAGCTAAAAATGTCTAGAAATGTTTTCTAGGTGTGTTTAAAATGTGTTTATTTTAAAACACATGCTTTTACGGTGTAAGCTTGCATTATTCGCTTCGTAATATGTCGTAAAGTGCAAGCCATGTTCGAATTTTCGTAAATTCAGTTGAGGTGTCAGAACCTTCTCGCACTTTATTATTATTATTTTTTTATTTTTGTATCTTACTGTGTCTAGCCTGCATTATTTGCACTAGACTTAAATAGGATGCGAAATTTCAGTTTAGGCCTAACTTGATTTTCAATCTCTGGTTAGGCCTATTTTCAGTTTATTTACAATTATCTTTTAAACGTGCGTTGCATAGATAAAAGCCCTCCAAACAAAAGATGCAAACAAAAACACTAATTACTCGATGTTTCGTACCAAATCAGACACGTTATCAAAAGTCCGAAGGTAAATAAAATTAAAAATTCACAAGGAAAGGCATCAAAACAGCAACCAGTAACGAGAAAACATCCTAATTCACAGACGAAGCTGGAAAGATGTAACCCAAACAGGAACAGCTTTGAAAACTAGCGGCTAGAACGACTACCTATAGTCACATCCGGTCTTCTGCACAGTTCTGCCACTACCACTGGTGAGGCGCACACCTCTATCACGTTTTGCAACAGCTCCAGTAACCACCAAAACTGCCGGTAAAAAGTGTGTTAGCTTTTAGGCTTATTTTAGATTTTAGGCGTATTTGTCAACTTTTAGGCCTAATTCTTACCTGGAGCTTTAATTTCGTAAGTAACAGCTAAGTGATATTTGAATTTTATAGTACACCTCTTCATTTTCGCAACACGGTGCGCCTTCAGGCACATAGTTACAGTGTTAAACGTAACGTGCAACGTAGCCTATATAGATCAGTGGTATAGTAGAGAAGTGACGGGAAAGACGCTGTTGATGAAACCAGGAGCTCTATTCGTAGCAACTTGACGTTGCCGTGGTAACGTGACTTTAGGCCTAATTTTTTTAACTGTAGTTTTTATTTCGTAAGTAGCAGATAGGCCTAATGGAGAATCTGGTTCGATGGTAAGCCCATTCATTCATGCAACAATGCGACGAGACTATTTTAAACGAAGCTAAAATGCTTTTGTTTAAAGCGATCAAATGTTATTATTTAATTTAGTTACGTCGAAGAAGTCTATTAGCTATAAGGAAGTAACGATGTTTTAATTTGCATGTTGTTTAAATAACTTTTGACACTGAATCTAATGTTGTAAACAATGGTCGTCAAGTTCTGGTACCGTTGCGAAGTTGAAAAAAGCGACGGACGGACGGACGGACGGACAAAGTCGTTGCAATAGTCTTCTCAGCCGGTACGGGTGCACAGAAGACTAAAACAGATTATGAAAAAATAAAAGCTAAAATACTAGAGAGGCTTTTATCGACGCAACACACACCCAGGTGCTTTTCATTTCGTAATTTTAAACGTGCCACAGTAACATTACATCACCAGACAGGAGACAACGGTATGCCCTAATTTTTTTTTTCTGAAGGAAGATTTTTGCTTAGGCTAGCCCATTTAATTTTGGTTCTGCTTGGCTGGATCGTAATAGGATGCGAAATTTCCATTTACTTAAAGGCGCCTGTTCACAATTTCGATAGCGTTGCCCACGGTTGCCCATATTCCATCCAACAGCATCCATCTTTCAGATTCTCCGTCATTCAATAGCATGATGTGGGTCACGTGATCTGGTTTTAGTCATGAAAATCGCGGCGCTGCTGCGAATAGTGTTTTTCCATTTTTTATTTACTATTTTCTTTATATTGCTCGAAAATTCCACGGTCTGTATATGGGAGTTGAAAAGGTGAAAAGGCGCTTTTAATTTCAAAACTCTGATTAGACCTATTTTCTTTATTTGAATAACAGGGACAGACATTCGTTTTGCGACGCTAGAAGTGAAATTCTTGGACCGTTGCACGAACCAATGCGAAGGCATTTGCCCCGAATGTTTTTGTTAAACAAGAACGCAAGTTAGAGGTTCAAAGGGGATCAGATACCGTCCTAGTTCGAATGTACGTTAGCTTAATGTGCAGTTTTGTATATAAAGTGCTTGTTTGTGTTTAAAGTCAGTTTTGCGATCAGATATTTTCTTATTAAAGAAAAGGTCAAAGGATTTTAGCGAGTGTTAACCGCACCCGGTCATTTGCCCGACGCAGCCTAAGGCCCTTTGTCTGCAGCACCGAGAATGCATTCTTGGGTGGCCACCCACCCAAGTATCAATCGGGCCAATGCTGCTTAACTTCGGTGATCTGACGAGAGCCGGGCTTTCCAACACTGCACGGCCATGGCAACAATGCGTCACCTGACATAAAATAACGCTATGACTTAATTTTTATTTGAAGCAGGATTTTTGCTTATGCTAACCCATTTATTTTGGTTCTGTTTGGCTGGATCGGTGTAATAGGATGCGAAATTTCTGTTTATTTAATTTCCAATAGGCCTGTTTTCTTATGTTTTTACTTAAGTTGTCTTGTAAACATGCCACAGCAACAATTCGTCAAGGTCCTTACTTGAAATAACGGTATGACTTAATTTTTTCATTTTTGGTTTGAGTAAAATTTTTGCTTAGGCTAACCCATTTATTTTTGATTCTCTTTGGCTGGGTCGCGTGTAATTATGTACAGGCTAATATCCTGGCTATTAACACAATCGATTTACACATTGTTTTAAGCAGGACCTCTGTGAATGAAATAAACATGGCCTATCAAGAAACGAGGTCTGAAGTTATACGAACGTGTTTCGTTGTTTTACCTGTAGAAAGACCGTCAGGTTCCCATGATCAGCTTCAAGACAACAACTATCATGCTTAGGCTGCTGTTCAACGTATAATTTTCTTTTCAAAATGACTTCAAGCCGTTGGCTTTGATTGCAGCAATTAGCTATGGCCTAATTACTCTAATTTAATTATGATGAATTTTACAAGCTTATTTTTGTGTTCTAAACGACATACGCATAAGCATCTGTTGTTTGAATCTGTTTTAAGTTTTTAAAACATTCGAGCAAGTTGATTGGCCATTTTTTTGCTCCGTCTTGACAGTTGATGTTTAGTAATAATGACGGGCATTACGTAGGTTTGTAACGAGGACGGAAATGTATTCCAGTTTTTAGCCAAAACTTTGTGGTGAATTTATTCGTAAAATTAGTTCATTTGCATTGTTGTGAGAGCCAGAATTCAAGCTTACAAGTCAATCAAGATGGCCATTTTCAAGCGTGCTCACAGGCAAAGAGGGATGGGGGTGGGAGGGAGTGGCTTCTCGTTGCAATTATTTGGCAGAGGAATAAATCCTCCTCTCAAAATCACAAAATCATTAGCAAAAAAAAAAGAAGAAACAGAAAAGACTATCGTTGTCACCACGAAACTATTTTCTTATTATGCAGCCCCCGCCCCCCCCCCCCCCCCCCATTCCCCGAAGAAGAAACCCCTATCTTGTTTTTCATACTCCACTTCTTTTTAAAACCAAGCAGAATGCCACACGACAACATTCACTTGTTTCCTCTCCTCCCTTCTTTAATCTTGCCAGTTTCCGGATAATATAATCCTGATGTTAAACTAGAAAGAAAACACAGATATCGCATTTTAACTAACCCAGCCAAGCACCTTCAGACATTAGTTGCGACACTAACAAACATGCAATAATACAAGAAAGCTGCATATAAACACTATGGCACCGTTTATTATAAACACACTGGCTAATGGCGTGGTTATTGGTGAATTTTAGGTTGCTCCGTTGGTTGAGATATTAAGTTGTTTGTGTGAATACTCGTATCAAAGCATTTTCTGCATGACAACTTAGGAGTTTAGTTTACACTTCTTCCACAAATGTTTAGTAATTGATCAAGAGTGGTGGACAATTGGTGGACACACTGTACTCTGCAATCACTACAAACACGACAAAAATTTTGTAGGTGTTAGTTGGTAGCCAGTTTCCTATTTTAAGCGTAGGCTGTTTGTATCCTCGTAACGATTCCTTTGCGATAACGTCCGGTCGGCTTGGCTGAACAGTTCGTTACGTCCCGTTTCGCCAAATCCAGTTTTGCCAAATCCCGCTTCGTCAAAAAGAAAGCAGATTAACAGCTTTTGCCCCAGGAGCCAATCCCGTTTCGCCAAATACCGTTCACGAAATTTTAGGCACACGAAACATTTGAAACATTTAAACATGAACATTTATAACATGATATTGGTCAGACATTTATAGACAAACACCCGTTTTGCAGAATCCCGTTTTGCAGAATAATTTGTTTCAAATTGCGTGCCTCGCTCGCGCTGCCGTGCTCGCTGCGGCTAAACACATAACATCAGAAACCGTAACTAATCACAAATTACTTCCAATTAGCCTCTTTAATTTCTGTTATGCAAAATTTTTGAAGAATATTTTGAGTCTGCGAAACGGGATTCTGCAAATCTGGAATTCCCGTTTGGGAAAGGGTAACCATCATGCGTATAACTAACTATTATTAAAATAGAACCTTGGCATTGACGTAGTGACGACCAAGTATTCTAAACAACATTTAAAGTACACGCTTTTCCGTCTGTATTGCCAGTTTTCAAAACGCTAATAAGTCCATTGATCTTATTCTGCCACTGCTTGTCTCTGTTAAATGTTTGCCTCTTAAAGCTCCATTACCTATAAATATATAAAATTTCGTGTACGTAAAATTTTGTCAAATTCATTTTGGCGAAAAGGGATTTGGCTAAACGGGATTGGCCCCTGAGGATAAAGCTGTTAATCTGCCTGTTTTTTTTTTGTTTTTTTTGGCGAAACGGGGCTTGGAGAAACGGAATTTGGCGAAACGGTTGTTCAATCTCGTAAAATGCATCGACGATAATACGAAAAACAGAAAACGGCACAAAACGGAGCAAAATATGTCCGTCCAAGTCTAAAAGACGTTACAGAACATAATCAAGCATCCACCATTTAGCGCTATTCAGCAATGTCCAGCATTTTCCAGCATTGTATACATTTCGCAGTGCAGCACCTAGCTGGACAAACTAACGGTTGTGCTCGTAGTATCGTGTATACACGTATCTTACACGATTGTGAAAAAAATACAAACGCAGGTTGAGCGCTGGGTTCGTCCACTATGTTGGTTGAGGCCAACGGAACAATGGAAGAAACCGTTTCCGTAGTTCTGCAAGCGATGCATTCTGGGTTTAAAAGGTGGTGTAGTTTTTCCTGCAGAGTCACCTGAGTTCCTGTTCCGCGTTTTCGTATATAGACGAGTGGTTACAGAAGTACGGAAAATGTGCTCCTTGATCATAGTTAGTGTTCGTTCTGTTGTTCGGAAGTGTCAATAAAAGCTACCACTACTATAGATCAAGACAAGGAGTTGTAAATGAGCTAGGTGAGAAGCCTAGCAATACGTCGGACGGAAAAATGATTGCACCACATTCGTTGGGGAAGGAAAAACAGGTTTGAGTGTCTGATTTGCTTGTGAATTTCTGTTATATAATGCTATTTTATACTTGGACGTATAGTATGTTCCATAACCCGTTTTCAGGACCAGTGACAGGATTCCTCAGGCCATGTCCAAACTGGGTATCTCGGCCCCTTTTTTGGCTAGGGGTCTGGGACAGTGCCATAAGCTCTCCTGCTGGGCCCAGAGCAGACGCCTGGAAGGCAAACATTTTTTATTTGATGTATTTGATGGTCTTTGCACACTTGCACAGGTTTACAAGACATAAAGCTAACTGTTAAAATATGAAATCCTACACAACTATAACATAAGTGATACCGAAAAATTCACGCCGAAATTCCCTGCGCCCAAGTCGAAATTTCCCTGGCCCAATTCGAAATTCCTCTGGCTCGATTTGAAATTGACCGGGCCCAGCAAAAACGGTCCCCCTTATCCCCCCACCCCAGCCTGTCGCTAGCCCTGTCCGTTTCTTCCTTTTTGCGTGTTGTCCCGTGTTATCGTTGACGAAGGATACCTAAAGTGTGAATAAAACACGATGATTACGGCATAACTCACTGAGAAAATAGAATGTCTTCTTACCAGTTTTGACTTGGTACTTGAGCGCGTCCTTGCAGTCGACGAGCAGTTGGTCAAGGTTTAGTGGGTGTGCTGGAATTTCTAAATCCAAGACCTCGCGCAGTTGCTCGGGGTGGTGAAAGTCCAAGATCTTGCACGAGCGGTCATTGCTCTTCTGGACAAAGTCCAGTAGGATGTCCACTACGCGCACGAGGAACTCACGTGTTTCCTCGTATGAACCTCGCTTCAGAGGTAGGATGTCTGCAAAAACAAACCAAAAAGTAAACAAGCAATTAGTTTTCGTAAAATAAAATCTAAAATTGTGCTCTACCAATTACAGGCAAGTAAATTGCTGGAGATAATCAGGAGATTTCTTATACCTTAAAGGTGCCTATTCACCGACTGTCAGACTGCAGCATCTAGCGCCGTCTGCCATTATTTAGTTCTGTGTAGCGCTTGATTTTCAACTTGATTTTAGATGGCGCCCACCTAGCGGTTCAAAATCTGCGTTTCAAAACGGTCGACATATACAAAAAAAGCGCCCGTTAATCGTTAGGCTTAATTATACCGCTTGCTTCCTGTGCACGTGGGCGTACCAACTTTATAGGCTGCTCAATAATTAAGGAGGCACGTGGCTTCTTTGTTTCATAAAAATGAATTTATTTGTGTGTTCCTTCGTCTGTTGAAAGTAAGGGCTAAACAGAACTAGATAGCGGAAAATAGCTATAGATGCTGCAGCTTGCCATTTGGTGGCAATGCCCCTTTAAGTTTATTGTCAATATTAAATTAAATTATCAAATTAAATTATGCATTGTCTAGCATTTAGCATTGTGCATCGCCTAGCTGGAACTTACAAACTGATAGCGTGTAGTTATTTACACGTATCTCACACGATTTTCAAATCAAACGTAGGGGTTGAGACAGGTTCGTCTGCTATGTTCGAAGTTAAAGAGTGTGACAGTTGAGATCATTCGAGAATGTGCACAAGGTAAACGAACGCTCGCGGGGCGAATGGTTTCTACTGTGTTTAAATTCCACAAAATGATCATTTGGTACACATACTTTGTGGGTTGTTGTAACGTACACCCTGTCAATTTTTGTTTCGGAAAATACATGCGAACTTAGCATTAAAGGCGCCTGTTCCCCATTTCGATAGCGTTGCCCATTATTTTAACACTGCATCCACGTTCCAGATTCTCCGTCATCCAATAGGCTTATTTGGGGTCACGTAGTCTCGTTATAGTTTTGAAAATAGCAGCGCTGCTGCGAATAGTATTATTCCATTTGATATTTACCGCTATTTTCTTTATATTGCTCGAAGATTCTACATTGCTTCATATAGAAGGTGAAAAGGCGCCTTTCATGTGAATTTGAATTACTTAACTTCTTGTGGCAAAATTTCACTTCGTGAATAATTACCAGGGTTGACGACATGCATATTCCGATAAACTCAAAGCCGACGATAAATTAAAACTGCAGTATATAATGTTAAATTGTCAAAGCTGAAATTAATACATTTCGACGCCCAAAAAAAGCAGGCGCCCATTGATGGAGATAAACCAGGAAGTGGCAGATAATTTAACAAAATATCAAGCCTTGATCCTGGCATCAGCCATACCCTGGCATTTTCGGGACGAGAAGGACCCCTCTCGTTGTCTACAGTGTGGCAGGTAATGTGGTTTGGGTTCGGCTCTCTTAAGTAAAAGCAACAACGAAATGCTGCAACGCTGCCCTTAAAATACGGTACTGAGATTGAATGGTAACTTTGAGTTTACGCTTCCCCTAACCGTCAAAGTATCATTAGATTACATTTTTACGATTTCTAAATGATTTTCTACCCCTCCCCCTCCCCCACCCTTCGTGACGTGAAACTAAGAAAACAGCAGAGGCGCAATAACAGCGACGTGTTATGTTATGTTCCTCTCCCGTCTTTGCATGTATACCTACTTGGGATTGACCATATCTAAGCCTTATTCTAACGTATTCTTTTTTTTTGTTGTTTTTTTTTTTTGCAGCAAGAGCAGATCAGACCATCAGAATCAAAGGGAGGGAAACGAAGGTGACGAAGCTTATCGGGCTGACATCTTCACGCACCGTTACTCGTCTTGTTTCTTGCTGTTACTGATTGCAAATTTGGTGGAGGAAAAAGTTCAAATTTAAAAAAAGGAAAAAACGTAGGACACTAAATAGTTCTTAGAGGTCTTGTGGTTGGGGGGAAAGGGAGGAGCAAGTGCGCCCACGTTCGTGCTATAGCTGCGGCCTAGTAAGGTTCAAATTTCAATCGGTTCATCAATAGGAGCATTTGATTAGTTCGGATGATTTAATTAACGAAAGAAACTAAAAGCGACTATCCTTCTTGTCTGAACCGCCTTATAATCCGTTAAAATGAATGGATCGGAGTTATAATACTAACGTTGTAATGGTAGCAGAGTTTCCACATGCGGCATTTTTGATACAACGGTAGCGATTTTTGACCCCAAAATCGAGGCGTAGCATAAAAGGTAGCATTTTTTTAAACGTAGCATTTCAGTAGCATTTTACAAAAATTACGTAAAATGTATTCAAAATCACCACAATTTGCGCTGAAGGCAACATATCAGCGAACTACGGTCGGGTACACGACACTTTTTCACCACAGAGGCAGAGGCGTGCGCCGATAAAACATTCTACGGCGGTGTTAAGATAAACATTTTTTTCGCGGTGGCGAACGTGGCATCTGATATTTTGCCGGCGGCGGCGGCATGGGGTGGCGGCGAACACCTCAACTTTTGCCCTTGCCTGCCTGCGATGGTGACCAATTTCAGTAGCCTCCAGTTCCTTATACTAATAATAAAAAAAACGTAGCATTTTTGTTAGCATTTGGTAGCATTTTTTCATTGCCTGTAATGTGCAAGGCCTACGTAGCATATTTCCAAATATTGATCTGGTCATACTGACGTAAAATCATTCACAAGGCCGAATTGGATAAAAGCTCCGTGTATTTTTTGTCTGTCGGCTTGTTCACGACCAACGTTCGCTGGAATGTATTTCAGGTATAACACAATAAGCGCCCCAACCGAGTTCAGCATAGACTGCATGCGAAATAGCCCAGGAATGCAACAGAATATCTCCTACAATACCGCCTTTTAAAATTAATTTTCAGAAAAAGAGTGTGGCTATTATCACCGATTGAAAAGCGAACGAAAATACCATGGCGCCACCTAGCGGCGGTATATTGTTAACCTTTACATCTTGCTCCCAGGTGCACGAGGACGTACCAAATTTACACTCAGTAATTAAGGATGTCATGGCTTGTTTGTTTCGTTAAAAGAAATGCCGTTGTGCATTCTTTTGCTTGGTGAAAGCAAGTGCTAGATAGTGCTAGATAGTACTAGATAGCGCTAGATGTTGCCAGACTCTGCCTACCTTCAATCGGTGATAGTGCCACTTTAATGACAGTGGGTTGTAAACCCTTGCTAATTATCTTCATATAAATTATTGAGAAAAATTAACGTGAATTTCGTTTGGAAGATTTAATTAATAACCTTTTAATTAAAAAAAAAAATAACGCGTAGCCTAAACCATCGGTGTTATTTTTTTTTGTGTGTGATAGTATAGAGTCATGAAAAGTTGCATGAAACAAATTGTCCTCTTTTAAACGTGAACGTGAAGACTACGAAAAGCTGTCTAGCTATCGGGTTGTTGTCTAGTTGTGAAGGAGAAAGCTAAAAACCAATTTTCTTCCATCTCATTTTTTTTTAACACTAAATATATCTTTCTTTTTCGACGTGATGCGTTCGTAAAAGATCGCCTCATCTTCACGCGCTGTCGCGTGGGTTTAATTAAATTTCGTTTGGTCGGAAGGATCTGTCAAGATTTGTAAGAAACGAGGAAACCAATGATAAAACATGAAGTATATACGTGCCATTTTCGTAGTAGTTGTTGGTTTTGTTGGCAATGCAATTTAAGATTGCTGCTGGAATTTAAACCATCAGACTGACGAAAGAGAAGATGCAAGTGTGACAATTCCAAATCCAATCCTAATTTATCACAATACAAACACTTTCTCATTAAGAACTAGATGAAGCCGGTTCTATTTGGTATTTGATGCGCCGTTTGCAACATTAGGACGGTTTGGTCTCTCATAAGTCTGTTGCGGAATGCGTGTATTCCGTCTATTTATTTGCGCACACTGACTAACAAAAGCTGATTTTCGTTCGCTTCGCTCACTCAATCAGCGCCTTCCATGACCCGGATTACATATTAATAGTTCCACCACAAATAAAGAAATCCACCTTTGTACAACAAAGTCCAAACTTTTAGCCCGCCGGCTTTGTCATTTTTTCTAGGAGAGGCAGAAAGTAAACAGCGTTTTTGATATTTTACTGAGCTCCACAACGACAGAACCGACAGAATCAGCAAGCGATTACTACCTCATTCAGGGTGATGTGGCTTGGCCCGACGTTACGCAGCACGGCTGTGACATGTGCCCAGACTCCAGGGGTTCGTGTATGCTATTTTTATTTACTTGATTGTAGGCAGAAAGTAAATAGCGTTTCCAATATTTAACCTCGTATCACTAATCCATTTATTTTAATCGTCCACAACGACTGAACCTTTAGGCAACAGTTTAATATTACGTTGCATATACCTGACGCATTATCTTATCCATTAAAAATTAAGTTCTCAGTTTATTGCCAGCAATCATTCCATTTACAATCATCGAATGCCTTCATTATTAGAAGAGAAAAGCGCATAGCCGCAGACCAAATCCTCCGTGTTAAAGCTTAGCGCATGCGTCGTACATGTCTTGGCATGTGTGGTCGCACACAGGATGAGCCCACACCCGGAGTTTCACGATTGCTTGCGTCATAAGCTTTAGGATTACAGAAATCTCGATGTATATAGTAGCGCCCCCTCAGTCGGTGTTTCATACTTATCCGTTTAGGATAAATAAAAAAGTACTGTCAAAAAACACTATTGCAGCGACATTTTTCGCATGATCATGCCTGGACCTGCGAAACGTGTTAACATGGAAGATTTGGTCTGTGGCTAAGCGCTTGTTAGAAAAGATTATTTTAAGTAGTAGACAAATTCAGTTCAGCCATTCCGCATTGTTTGTGCAGGCTGGTAGCCGTTGTGTCCAAAATACTTGATTTGCAGCAGAACTTGGTCATAGGCTAATAAACGACGAAAAACAATGGAAGGCAACACTGTGAACAACTAGGAATGACAAGTGACCAGCAGTCATGTGCGATCTTGGCCCGGGAATGGGACCCAAGTCTTTGAATTGGACTGCCAGTGCACTACGCACTACGCTAACGTGACACTATCAAGATCAATAACTCGCCAAATGAATTAACGTGAGTATGTATCAGCAACCATCTTATCCATAACAATATTTAATATCTAACATTTAAAATATTTAATATTATTTTATTGTGATCATGTGTGGCTGACGCTTTCACAGTTTCACTCCAGCTGCTTGAAGTGAGTTGAAAAAAGGGAAATAGTCAAATGAACGTCCTTTTCAACTGCTAATGTTATCTCATTGGAGCAAGGTGGCCTGATGGTTAAGATAAGCACTGGGGCGTCTGATTTCATAGGGATCTTGGTCCCAGCTGTACATCTCTGACTTCTTACAGACCCGGGTTCGATCCTGGTGAAGGGAAGTGTATATATACGGGTTTTTCTCCAGTTGTTTCCCGCTCGTTGCGCGAGGGTTTCCTCCGAGTTCTCCGGTTTCCTCCCTCATGCGGCAAAAAACAGCTGTCCTGATGGTGGTATCTTCCACTTAACATCTGCTGCTTGGGCCTTCAAAAAGCTGTAAGCTTATTAGCCGACACCGTCCATTCTATTCTATTATATTCTGTTCTATTCTTTGAACGTCTCATGTGTCGGAGGTCCTGGGTGCGAGTCCGGTCTCAGCTATCCCTGACATTTTCGGGAACACTGAGAAGGGTCCTGTGACATCTCAGGCTCATGTCGATCGTGGCGTGTAAAAGAAGCTAGGAATTTCCGATGGGATTTACCTAGCAAAATTGTCCCTCTCTCCTTCTGGCGCCACGACTGGGTGCGCGTCAAAAGCTAAAGCTAAGGTTATCTCGGAAAGGACTGGCGCAATTTAGCTAGAATGTATCATGCATCCTTTACATGCCACGATCGACAAGAGTATGAGCGCATTTCCGGGGACGTAATGCGACGTGATCAATAACTTGAAAGGGAAACCCTGGCAAAGTTTCAAGCAAATCCGTCAGTAAGAGTTGTGTGAGAGTCTACCAGTTCCTTCCGCAGCTTTGAGATTTATTCTGGCTCTTTTCTCCGTCCCTACCATTATGGAAGGTTTCCTTTTAATACACAATATGTTCGAAAGACCAACTGGCTCAATATTCAAAAAATAATATTTAGTTTACATACGCCGAATTTTCATGAGATCCAAATTAAATTTCCTCTTTTTCCCGTTAATCTGAAGTATTTTGTGCTTTTCCTAAATTTCCTCCGCAAATGAACCGTGCGGTGGTTTAAAGTCGGCACCAAAATCTCCTCATGTTTCTTTAGCCGTCGGCGCCACACTGTGTCTAGCCACAACTGAATTAAATCACGTACGGTACGTGATCAGAGAGTGAAGCCAAGCTTAACCAACCGAAACAGAAACACGACTCCACACTAAGGGCTGAAGGCCACCAAATAAACTCTCGACTACTGACCTTATGTAATAACATCTGGATACCCGTTCTCCTATGAGTTTGTTTCACTATCGTGAATTCAAAAAACGCTTTCAAAGAAGCATGGCGTGTAGATCTGAACCAGACTCGCACGGTCCAAATAAAGAAAGGTTTAACACGTACACATTAATTCTGTTTAGAGAGGGACAGTTTTCCTTCACGTTAATAATGACGAAACCGAGCGGTGTGGAATGTTATTACAATCGCCCAGTACGTCAACGTACCGCAGCAACATCACTAATTATTTTTAAGTTAAAGAAGCAAAGAGTCTATATTAAAGACTGGCCTTATGACAATACAAGATACACTAATCTGAGAAAGAAAGAGAACTGCCCCGACTGCGATTGTCTTTCGGTTTTGTCCGTTTTTAACACGTCCTCGCTGTAGTTCTGCCTTGTGAAAATGGACATTTTACTTGCAACTTGACTCACGGCATTCTTGTGTGTTTTTTGTCATGTGTTTTACTTGCTTCATTTGATAATGGCTCTGAGATGATCCGAAACGTCGAGTTTTAATGTGTACATATGTGCACTTTGAGGCTTTTACTTTGCAACATATCTCACATCATAACAGACACAAAGTTGGAATCCATCTCCCTATGCGCGATGTTTCCTACAATAGTGCAGTAGCCAGGACGAAAAGAGACAGGTTATTAACGCGTTTGACGATTCCAAACCGTCATCGATGGTTGGAAAGTCATCATTTTGAAGAGGGGAGTCGATATGTGCGTTCCACATCTTTTGCTTTTATCCGTTTATCTTGCACCTCCCTTCCACCCCCTCCCCTCTCTTCTGGTCCTCTCTCATCTCTCATCGTTGTGACGTGTTAGTGACACCCTTTAGAGGACTGCCGTGTCAGAACCAGATGACATTTGCACCATTAGTGAGCTAAGCACTAGAAACAAGAAGCTAAAATGTTCGATCTGTTGCAACGCTGCCGCTAACGGCTGGATCTTTCCAAACAGCAGCGTTCTCCCCGTCGTTAAATTCGAAATGGCTTTCGTTTGGTGTTTTCGGTGGGTATATTAACTGTTCAACTCGAATATATTCGAATTCTTGTAAAATCTCAAGAAAAGTGACATACCAAATTATTTATTACGCGAGATCTTTTTAAAGAAAGGTCTTAAAAAGGTCTCGCATAATCTATAAGATACGAATAGCTTTTTTTTCCCCTAGGAATCAGTTAAAAACAATTCAACTCCTTTCTGGAAGTGAGCATTTAGGAAATAAATGCGCCTTTCCATCGTATCCGGCTGCCAATTTCGAGGCCCATTGGGGGCCTCGAAATTAAGAACCAATCGTCGTTTGGTTTAAAGTTTTTAGTAGACACGGATTGTTTTTTTTTTTTTTTTAGCTCAAACGCCGACAATGGCTCGTTTCACGCGACTAAAACTTAGGTACCACAACAATGGCCAAAATATGATCCAAGAAACAGTGCGGCAGGTCTGGTAAATGGCGCTATCTCTTCGAAGACTTTGGAAAAAGTGTTATAACCCGAACTTGTAGTCTAAGGCCGTCAATATACGGCGCCATGGCATGTTTGGTAAGTGGCGCCATCTGTTCGAAGACGTTGGAAAAGTTTCCCAACCAGAATTTGAAGGCGAATCCCGTCAACAGATGGCAATACAGGGTGAGGTACTTGATTGTACGACGGAATCGCGAGGCCGGTGCACTCTGCCGCTGCTGCCTATTATATATGTAGATTCCGGCAAAAATAGGGAGGAAAGTGAAAATCAATTACTGTAAAAACACGCGCAACACTTGCTTTAAACTTTACTACAATTGCGATGCACGTGGCGAATCATTGCTATCTGCAAACTATGTCTGGTCGCGTGAATGTGGCATTGTTGGCGGGCTATAAGTTTTGACTATTGAACTTTCGTTGTTGAGCTAAAAAACCAAACCAACCCGCGTATCAACTGATTGCGGCAACTTTAAACAAAACGACGATATGTTGTTTCGAAATTGGCAGCCTGATACGATGGAAAGGCGCTTTTATTTCGTCGATGCAGACTTGAAGAGCGAAGTTGAATTGTTTTAAACTGGGCGACAACAATCTTTGCATTCGTGAGCAAATGAATGAAAATTACTTGCAACAATTTGGTGGTGCGTGATGCCGACGTGAATTGTTTCTACACTGCAAAAAATAAGCATCTTAAACTAAGATGTAAAATTTGCATCCGTTTTTAAGACGTTGTTGGCATCTTACAGTAAGATGGCATTGACGTCTTAAAGTAAGATGCTTTGGCATCTTAAAATTTTGCATCCGTTTTTAAGATGTTTTCACCATCTTAGCAGTTTGGCATCTTAAAGGCAGATGCTTTGGTAGGCATCTTACATATGCAGACATCTCATTACGATGACGTTAGAAAGTCAACCATCTTATTTTCATTTGTTTATAATAATAGCTGACAGCCTAGACGTCTTTGCTGCTAAGCACGTTGTAAATAGGACATCTCAATCAGAAGTCATCTTATTCTTTATAAGTTAACTGAAGTCCAATAAAGGTCAACTTCGTGTTAAGGATAAGTTCAAAGTGAACGTAGAATCATGTTAGTTAGCCACCCCGGTCTAACGCAGCGGCTACAATCATTATGGAAGTCAGAATC
This sequence comes from Lithobius niger, assembly GCA_023313725.1. NCBI lineage: Eukaryota > Metazoa > Arthropoda > Chilopoda > Lithobiomorpha > Lithobiidae > Lithobius > Lithobius niger. Next base: position 4,768 of record JAHWFP010093174.1, on the reverse strand, counting down.
GTTTGCTACTTTCGTTAATTGTGTAGATGTCTTAGCATTCGTTTAGGTTAGTCATAAGCTGTGGAAAGAATAAGACCATTTGATTTTTTAAGAACGTGACTACAGTTCACTTAGGATTAGCACAATAATTGTTTTCACTAGAAGTAGAATGAATTAGTAGTAACGTTTAAGAGCGTTTTGCCATTTGTTTAATGAGGTTTTCGCCATCTTAGCAGTTTGGCTTCTTAAAGGCAGATGTTTTGGTGGGCATCTTACATATCTGGCATCTTATAATTCTGACATCTCATTACGATGACGTCTATTAAACTCAACCATCTTATTTTCATTTGTTTATAATATTAACTGTTCAAATCTGACAGTCTATAGGCATCTTTACGATGATTTTAAAGGTATTATTTTCAACATTATCTGTATGAAAATAAAACCATAGGGATGAGGTTGGTATAAGTCGCATGGAAAAAGGGGAAGGGGAAGGGAGGGAGGGGAAGGGGAAGGAGGTGGGAAGAGGTAAGGAGACGGGTATTTTTTTGTCAAAGCTATATATTTATTATAATTAGTGTGTAAGAAATTATGCATATTTAATAGTATGGTTTGTTCTTTACGTGCCTCCACTGTGCGCTATTTTTGGAACAAGTATTGAAAAGAGAAGTATATAAAAATAAGTTGTGTTTTTTAATTCCTGTTCGCATATAATAACAATGAGTGGAGTTTTTATTGAAATATTTCATGAGGTCCAAATAATATTTTGCGTGCTGTTGACCACAAATATTTTATCCATCTAAAACAATACAATCATTTATTTTCCAACTCAGTAAACTGTCGCCTTAAAATGTTGACAGCTTCACTTCGTTTCCGATTTAATGCTTTGTGCCGTCTTAAAACCGTGGCATCTTTGCTAGTTTCACACCTTAGAAAAAATTACCGTCTTAAAATATTAGCAACTTTCCCGTTTTGTAGCTTAAAATAGGTTGACATCTTAAAATGTTGCCGTCTTTACCGGTTACCCCACTTAAAATAAATTGCCATCTTACAATTTTCCAATTTTTTCTCTTTCCAACTTAAAAATAAACCATCTTACAGCGTGGACATCTGAAATTGCTGCCATCTTATACACTGCATGAATTTGGCAACTGAAAACTATGGCGTCTTAAACAGCTAAACATCTTAAAATATTTATTTCGCGTGTCTTCCATCTGATAATAAGATGTATCTTACGTTTAATGGCCTTAACGTCTGAAATTAGGACTCATCTTACACTGGTGGTGTCTTAAATCTTCAAAGCACAGATCCACGGCATCTTAAATTAAGATGGTTTTACGATTTTTAGGAGCCTCATCAACCAAACAACTGAATTTCAGATGCATCTTACGAATTTTAAGATGCTTAGTTTTTACAGTGTAAGTTGATGGAAACATCACAGAGATTACCTTGCAGCAGGGGGCTTGCTTGCGTACTGAATGCTGACTTTCTCAGTAATACGTTTTTTTTAGCATTGAGTAAAACACCAGTATGCGTCTTTTCTGGGTCTGGGTGTAATCACGGAGATTCCTTGCAGGAGGGGGCATGCTTGCGTACTGAATGCTGACTTTCTCAGTGATACGGTCAGCGGTGGCGCCACGGGGGGGGGGGGGGGGGGGGCGCCCCCCCTCGGGGAAGCCTTGCCCCCCTATCGGGGAGTAACCGAGATTGTCGTCGGGGAACAGCCGGAAGACTGAGTCCACACGACGACATAAATTTCGTAAAGGAAACGCTCAAAATAGAGTTTGCCGTTTTGCTTCAGTAGTTCTCATCACCTCCATATTTAAGAGCTGTCGTAGTTAATGCAGAAACGTTCACTAAATATGTACAAAACAAAAGTTGTTAAGGATTCTAGTTAAGTTTTCGTCATTTGAATTCGTGATACCAATGAACTTAGCGAAAATCGTGTACAGTACAGTGGCTAAACTGAAAATTGATTTGCTGCGTTTAGACCGTCAACTCCTTGATTTGACAGGCATCTTAGTTATGAGACACGTTTGGGATGCCAATGTTTTACCAGTTATTTCTAAAAGGAGAAGGCCCGATTTTAAAAGCCCAACGCACAACACGAATGACGGCCAACTGTGTGTTCTTGCTATGGTTAAATATTTTTCAAACCTAACTTATTCAGTGTTAGTTAACGTTAATTTACTAATATTTAAAAAAATTTAATTCATCAGTTAATTTAGTTTGTAAATAAAATGTGTAAAAAAAAACAACAGAATTTTGGTCACAATTAGGTTTTTACGACCTCTCATGCTAAAGAATGTTTACGAAAAACATCCGACATTTGCTTAACAATGTCGTGCAAACGTGTCTCGGAAAACCCAAAATAGGTTCTCAAATAGCGTAAAATGCTTCAGCTTTCGGGGCTCCACCCCGGACCCCGCTGGTGGAGATTACAGCGCTCCCCCACACCCCCTAACTGTTTCGGCGGGTCTCTGCTAAAGTAGTACAAATATAAACAAAAAAATGCTCGTTTTCTTTGCCCCCCTGTCGGGGAATCATTGCCCCCCTATCTGGAATTGGCTGGCGCCACTACTGGATACAGTTTTTTTTTTTAGTACTGAGTAAAACACAAGTATGCGTCTTTTCTGGGTCTGGGTTTAATCACGTAGATTACCTTGCAGCAAAGGGCTTGCTTGCGTACTGAATGCTGACTTTCTCAGTGATACGGTTTTTTTTTTTTAGCACTGAGTAAAACACAAGTATGCGACTTTTCTGGGTCTGGGTGTACTAATGAAATATTGCAAACGCGATTGATTTTCCTAAGACGACCAAACACCGGGGGAGGCTATGACCGGGAGACAGTCACGGAGATAAACTTGCAGAAGGGGTAAGAGGGGGGTGGGGGGGGGGGAGCAGAAAAGGAGGGGAAGAGGAGGGGAGAGTAAAATTGAAGGCTCAGTCTACTAATGAATGAAATATTGCATACGCGATCTACTTTCCTAACAAGACCAAACACCATGGGAGGCTAAAACCGGGTCCTGCAAGTCTACATAATAATTCTAGATCCCGGCTGAGCTGATAAGAAAAAAGGCAGTAAGACCGGACAATCACTTTAATCGCTTTTCATTGTTTTCGTGCGCGTGTAATGTCTTTGCTACGGTGCCTAACAATTCCAGGTGCACGTGCTATGGATCGAAAACTATCGCCAAACTGTTGATTGTTGATGGGTAAAATGAATTCAGCTAAATGCGTATAGTTTTAAATCGGACTAAGCTGCGTTGTTAGGCCTCGAAATTGGCAGCTGGAAACGATGCAATGGCTTATTTAATTCGTAGATGAAGGCTTTCAGAGCTGAGCTGAATTGTTTCAAAGTGGACAACAATCACTGCTGAGCACGAGGCTGAGCATTGCTATCTTGCAAGGTAGTCGTCAATAATCAAACCTCTGTAAGTGAAAACAAAACATAAGCCATTGTTAGGCCACCATAGGCCGCCGATTTACTTCCTTCGCCTGCCAGAAAAAGGAAATGCCAAAGCACCCGTGCTTGTTTAATTCGCAGATGAAGGCTTTCAGAGCTGAGCTCCGGCAAACGGGAAAACTGGTCCCGGCTGCGTTGTGCCCGGGAACGATGCTTGAGCATGCGAATTTTTAAAACGGTGCATCCAGTGATTTGAGCCATGGGATGCGCTGATTGAGTGTGCGAAGCGAACGAAAATCACCGTTTGTCACCCAGTGTACGCAAAAATTGGATTCAAGAAACTTAATTCTTAAATCTTAATTCTTAAAGAAAGCGTTACGTATAAGTCAGTGTGCACGAAAATGGGAGTGGGAGTGGGGAGTTGGGACTGGGGAGGTGGTAGTGGGGAGTGGGAATGGGGAAGAAACTTCCAGAAACACCCAGAATATAGGAAATGGTGCATCTACACCAGCCGTGCCAAAGCACCCGTGCTAAAGGTTTCAACTTTGTTCTACGAAAGCTTATTTACTTACTTCCCATAGAAAAATTGTTTCATGCAAAGAGGGTTCAGCGTGCACATTCTTTAAGCGGTGTGCCCTGGGATTTTATGACCGGCCCCGTGCGTAGCAGAGGCTTCGTCTAGTAACATATAATTTGTAACAACTTGCCAGACACTACCACCACCCCCGCCTGCCAATCCCCCTTCCCCCCCCCCCCACCACTATAATTCGTAGGTCCGTCACAGTCGTGACTCCAGATCTTATTTCGGATAGTGGCAAATTTGACGTTGCCTAGCCTAGGACCCAATATCGTGCTTTTTTTTCCTGATTTCCTGGAATCGGTTTAGCGAAACTTCAGTATGGTGTGCAATTAACGTCAAACTGCGCCTAAATAAACGGAATGACGTAATGTGTACTGACGCTGGCTTTACACCATACTTGTATTTCGCTAAATCGCTCGATAGAAAAGAAACCTCCGGAATGCCTACTTTCGAAAACTGCGCGACTTTTTCAATTTTTCTGCACGTTCTCCAATATTTTTCTGTGGCAATATTCACAGAATTAATTTTTTTAAACCCCGGATGTGCTGTCAACAATCACAAAGTAGGTGACGTTTCGGTATCAGGCACAATATAGTTTTCAAGCAAATTTTTTTAGCAAATACAAGATGATCGTAACTAGAATTCAATATGCAATTTCACGAATTAGGCTTTTTTTGTTGTTAGGTGTGATAATCCTGTTCACACCCGTTTCTTTGTTTTAATCCCCCAAACAAGGAATCTGACACATATCAGTCTCCTCAATCCGAATTAAAAGTCGTTGAAAATTGTGCACAGGGTAGAGT
>JAHWFP010093173.1:13957-85764 GCA_023313725.1 Lithobius niger | reverse complement strand
CTGATTTTTAGGCTAATTGAATAAAACCTTAGTTCGTAACCAATAGCTGTTCCACTGTGCCGTAATGATTTTTTGGTGAGGTGGTATGTATGTTCTTTGTGAGAAAAATTTGGTTAAATTCTGTATTTGGTTTGGGAGCAATGGGCAGTTCAAGTTAGGCTTAAGCATGCAGCGAAAAGCAGGTCTGATTTTTAGGCAAACTGAATAAATCATAGTTGGCCAACCAAAAGCTGTTCCACTCTGCTGTGATGATTTTTTGGTGAGATGGTATGCATGTTTAGTTTAGGAAAAATTTGGTTAATTTCTGTCATTTGGTTTGGGAGCAATGGGCAGATAAAGTTAGGCTTATACGCAGTGGCGGTTTAGTAAAGCAGGTCTAATTTTTAGACTAATTGAATAAAACCTTAGTTTGCAACCAATAGCTGTTCCACTGTGCCGTAATGATTTTTTGGTGAGGTGGTATGTATGTTCATTGTGAGAAAAATTTGGTTAAATTCTGTCATTTTGTTTCGGAGCAATGGCAGATAAAGTTCGGTTTATACGCAACGATTGTTTAGTTAGGCTGGTCTGATTTTTAGGCAAATTGAATAAACCTTAGTTTGCCAACCAACTGCTGTTCAACTCTCCCGTAAAGGTTTATTTGATGAGGTTGTATATATGTTAATTGTGAAAACAATTTGGCTAATTTCTGTCATTTGGTTCGGGAGCAGTGGCAGCTCAATTTAGTCTTCTACGAAGCGGCTTATTGGGAAAGCAGGTCTGATTTTTAGACAAACTGAATAAACCATAGTTTGCCAACCAAGAGCTGTTCCACTCTGCCATGATGATTTTTTGTTGAGGTGGTATGTATGTTAAATGGGAAAAACATTTGAATAATTTCTGTCATTTGGTTTGGGAGCAAAGGGTACATAAAGTTAGGCTTATATGCAGCGGCTGTTTAGAAAAGCAGTCTGATTTTTAGGCAAATTGAATAAACCTTAATTTGCTAACCAAAAGCAGTTCCACTCTGTCGTAATGATTTTTTGTTGAGGTGGTATGTAATATGTATGTTCGTTGTAGGAAAAATCTGGTTAAATTCCGTCATTTGGTTTGGGTGCAATGAGCAGTTAAAGTGAGGCTTCTACGAAGAGGCTGATTAAGAAAGCAGATCCGATTTTTAGACAAACTGAATAAATCATAGATCGCCAACCAAAACCTGTTCCACTCTACCGTACTGATTTTTATGTGAGGCGGTATGTATGTTTAGTGGGAAAAAATGTGGTTAATTTCTGTCATTTGGTTTGGGAGCAATGAGCAGTTCAAGTTAGGCTTATATGCAGAATGTTTACAACTCACAATATGATCAACTGTTCACAAAATATGTCTTTTAAAGGGCCCAAATAATTCTGAAGGGTGGCTGCAAAATGTGAGCTCTGATTCTTAGGTAAATTGAATGCCTTAGTCTGCGAACCAAAAGCAATTCCACTCTGCCATAATGATTTTTTGGTGAGGTGGTATGTGTGTTCATTGTGGGAAAAATTTGGACAAAACTGTTCATATTTTACGTTCAGTTAGTTGCAAAATGTGAACATAGAGAAAATGTGAACATAGTGAAATGCGTTTAACTGATCACAAAAAAACGACTACAACAATTCAATTTGTAGTACGTAAATTACGCACAGTTGACTGTAAACTGTTTACAACTCAAAGTGTGACCAACCGTTCATAAAATGAGTACTGATAATATGTACAAATGACCGCAAAATGTGAGCTACTCAAATTACAACCAACCGATCACAAAAAGTGACCAGTGATTCCTCCAACTGGAGTCCGTAAAATATGCACAGAAGACTGCAGAATGTTGACAACTTAAAATGTGATCAACTGATCACAAAATTGTGTCTTTAAAGAACTACAGATGATTGCCAAATGTGCACTACTCAAAATACGATAAACTCATCGTAAAAAGTGATTTCTTGGTTGTTCTACTTGAGTCTGTAAATTACGCACAGATGATCGCAGAATGTTTACAACTCACAATATGATCAACTGTTCACAAAATATGTCTTTTAAAGGACCCAAATAATTCTGAAGGGTGGCTGCAAAATGTGAGCTACTCAAAATACGAACTACTGATCGTAAAAAGTAATATAGATGGGTGGTGCTATTTGGAGTCCGTAAATTACACTCAGAAGAATACTAAATGTTGACAACTCAAAATGTGATCAACTATTCACAAAATACTATCATGTAGCTTGCACTGTTGCATGAGCATATCTTCACTTTTTAAATTTAGAAAACAGTTTGCAATTGGAAAAAATTCACATCTTTCAATTTTTATGCTGTGCATGTATTTGCGGCTGAAAAAAGAATTAAGCTGAACTTCCCTTGGGTTTTCGAATTGACTACCTTAGAACCACAGTCTTACGAATTCATTGACTTCATTATTGTACATATAGACAATGGTATATAGTATGGATTTTTTACACTGTGTTAACCAACTTTTTAACACATCTTCCTTAAAGAAATATGTATAGATTTGGCTATACGGTCAAAAAATGAGAAAATGGCCACCATTTTCCAAGATGGCGGTGGGAGCTCAAGTGGGAAAGATGGGGAATCTTAGGGCAAAGTTTACAATGGTATTCGGAACTTATCTACTAAGTTTCATCTCCTTCTAAATTAGTTCCAGACAACGTCGAAATTTTAGCTATTTCACTGGACTGTACCTACAGTTTAGTTCTTACGCCTTGTAAGACTAAATCTCCATACAATTAAATTATTTCATTGAAACTAAAATTCAAGATTTTTTTTTATTATTAGTGTTGAAATTTGCTTGCCTGAACCAACACTTTTTATTGCTGTGTACCAGAAAATATGAAATCTACCAATATCCTGTAAATTGCAGAATATATGCAGTGACTGGCATATCAAAATGCATAGATTTGGCTATGTATCAGTCAAAAAATGCATAACGGCTGCCATTTCAGATTGCATTGTATAGCCGAATCTTATGAATTTTTCTAAAAGCAAGATGTGTTAGATAGTTGCTTAATACAGTGTACTATGCAATGTTGTAATACTTTTCCCTTTCAAAAAATTGCATAGATTTGACTATACACTCAAAAAATGCAAAAACGGCCCCCATTTTCCATTTTAGTTTGCATTGTATAGCCACATCTATTTATTTTTTAAAAGGAAGATGTGTTAGAAAGTCACCTAATACAGTGTCTTACGCAAGTTTGTAACAGATCTTCCTTTCAAGAAATGCATAAATTCGTCTATACGGTCAAAAAACACAAAAACGGCCGCCATTTTCCAAGATGGTGGCGGAAGCTCAAATCGGAAGGGTGGGAACTTTTAAGGGAAAGTTTACAGTGGTATTCGGAACATATCTACCAAGTTTCATATCCTTCTGAATTAGTTCCAGGCAAAATGCTAATTCTACTGGACATGTAAATAAACTGCAGATTATTTGCAGTTTTACACTTAGGATTGATTACTTAATTTTACTATAAAGTATGTTTTTATTAAACTTTATGGTTAATTTTAAACAATCAATTGCAGTTAATTATGTGAAGTACAATGGACATTTATCCGTAAACATAAGGGCAAAATCTAATTTATGAAGCAACATAATGTCTCCATAAAACCGTTTCAATTAGAAAAGAGATTCTGCAGCTATAGTCTTCAAAATCCATTGACATTAGCATTAGGGATGGTTGTATACATGTATACACATCGTAAAGTGATCGTTAAATACGACCTACTGGAAACAGTATGAGTACAACCAGATACCAGTATTGTATCGGATAGCCTTAACGACTAGTTCCTCGTAATACACGATGTTCAGGTTGTAAAATGGTATCAATTGCGTCCAGTTGTAGTAAAAGAAGACCACTACATCACATATTACGATGAATAGGCCGTTTTTACGATATGATATGTGATATACTGGTCGTAAAATATCTAGTTAATAAAAAACTACCACACATCCCACGTTATGATGAGTAGGTCATTTTTCACAATTAATATGTGATGTACTGGTCTTAAAATATGATCAATCGTATCTAGGTACTTAACGACGACCACTACATCACATGTTACAATGAGTAGGTAGTTTTTAACGACAATGGATACCTAATACGTGATGTGCAGCTCATAAAGTAAGCAGTGTTAACGACTAGTTCCTCGTAATACGTCATGAACTGGTCGTAAAATACGATTTATCGGTTCTATACTACGTATTCGATGAGATGGTCGTATTAAACGGCCAAATTATTATACAAATAACGACTAATTGCAAACATTTTGCTACCTATACCTAAGCTAAAAAAATGTTTGCAACTGTTCACGAAATGTTACCTGTTGGACACAAGCTTAAATAGTCGTAAATTGTGATTAATTGTAAGCTTTTTACAATCTATAAGAACACGCACAATCGGAAATAAACTGTTCGTCTTTTGCAACAAATACTACCACTAAACATACAATACGACCATGTCAAAAATGCACTAAAAAACTACTCATTTTCTGATCGTATTTTACGATCTAAAATTTTAGTAAGGGTATGTATGTTTGGTAGGAAAAAAATTTGGTTAATTTCTGTCATTTGGTTTGGGAGCAATGGGCAGTTCAAGTTAGAATTATATGCAGCGGAAAGCAGCTCTGATTCTAAGGTAAATTGAATACCTTAGTTTGCCAACCGAAAGCTGTTCCACTCTGCCCTAATGATTTTTTGGTGAGGTGGTATGTATGTTCATTGTAGGAAAAATATGGATAAATTTTGTCATTTGGTTTGAGAGCAATGAGCAGTTAAAGTTAGGCTTCTACAATGCGGCTGATTAAGAAAGCAGATTTGATTTTTAGACAAACTGAATAAATCATAGTTCGCCAACCAAAAGCTGTTCCACTCTGCCGTAATGATTTTTATGTGAGGTGGTATGTATGTTTAGTGGGAAAAAATTTGGTTATTTCGGTCATTTGGTTTGGGAGCAACAGGTAGTTCCAGTTAGGCTTATATGAAGCGGAATGCAGGTCTGATTCTTAGGTTAATTAGATAAATCTTGGTTTGCTAACCAAAAGCTGTACCACTCTGCCGTAATGATTTTTTGGTGAGGTGGTATGTATGTTCATTGTGGGAAAAATTTGGATAAATTCTGTCATTTGGTTTGGGAGCAATAAGGAGTTAAAGTTAGGCTTCTACGAAGCGGCTGATTAAGAAACCAGGGCTGATTTGTAGACAAACTGAATAAATCATAATTTGCCAACCAAAAGCTGTTCCACTGTGCCGTAATGATTCTTTGGTGGGGTGGTATGTATGTTAAATGGGAAAAAAATTTGGTTAATTTCTGTCATTTTGTTTGGGAGCAATAGGTGGATAAAGTTAAGCTTATACGCAGCGGCTGTTTAGGAAAGCAGGTCTAATTTTTAGGCAAATTGAATAAACCGTAGTTCGCCAACCAATAGCTATTCCACTCTGTCGTAATGATTTTTTGTTGAGGTAGTGTGTATGTTCATTGTGGGAAAAATCTGGTTTGATTCTGTCATTTGGTTTGGGTGCAATGAGCAGTTAAAGTTAGGCTTCTATGAACAGGCTGATTAAGAAAGCAGGTCCGATTTTTAGACAAACTGAATAAATCATAGTTCGCCAACCAACACCTGTTCCACTCTGCCGTAATGATTTTTATGTGAGGTGGTATGTATGTTTAGTAGGAAAAAAATTTGGTTAATTTCTGTCATTTGGTTTTGGAGCAATGGGCAGTTCAAGTTAGGTTTATATGCAGCGGAAAGCAGCTCTGATTCTTAGGTAAATTGAATAATAATAATATCAATTTACTACTGCATAAAAACAGTAATGGGATGCTGGAAGGAATAACTCTTATCTACTAATACCAGTCCCTACTTTAAAGAAAGAAAAAAGAACAAAGACAAAGGTGAGATAGCAATAAATAGCAATAAACATCAATGGTAACATGAAAGTTAAAAATCAAAACATTTCAAAAAACCCGACAGATTAATTTTGTCGAGACCCAGATTGAAGGGCTGTACATCATTAGCCATGACCAAAGGCAATGGCAATGCGTTCCATGATGCAATTACACGGTTGCAGAAGAAAAACTTAGTGTAGTCTCTAGCTACGGATCTAACTATTAGTTTAAGTTTGGGTCCTCTAGTGTACGAATTTCCTCTGCCGAAAAGAAAATACAGGGGTCGACATCAACAAACCCACGAAGAATAGAGAAGGTGAGGCATAAGTCAGCCCTAAGGCGACGCAACTCCAAAGAAGCTAACCCAAGTCATGTTAAACGTTCCTTATACGCCATATTATACTTCCCTGGTATTAGCTTCTTGAACGACCTCTGGACCGACTCAATGGCTTTGATGTCGTTTACCAGGTGAGGTGACCAGACCTGGGAGGCATATTCAACAACAGGGCGAACATAGACCTTAAAGGCTCTAACCAACGAAACAGTGTCACCAGTCAAAAAACAAGGTCTGATTTAGAGACCCAATACGTTTTGCACGAAAGGCAACAATAGAACAGTGATTTGCAAATTTAGGATTAGATTTTAGATTTACACCGAGGTCCTTTATTTCATCTTTAGATTCAAGAATAACACCATGTCCGGTAGGACATGTTCCGTGCTTTAATTCCAATATTAAGAACCTGACATTTGTCTGCATTTATCGATAACTGCTAATTCTCAGACCAGTCCTCCACATCATTCAGGGCAGTCTGGAGAGAATTATTATCACAACAATCCAAGCCTGTATTGTATAGTTTTAAGTCATCATCAAATTTTGGTGAAGCTATGGTCCCGAGGGGAGTATCCAAATCAGAAATAAAAATTACAAATAATAAGGGACCTAATACAGATCCCCTGAGAGACTCTGCTGGTGACACTGGCTTAATACGATATACATTGTCCCACAGATACAGCCTGTTTCCTATCCTTAAGAAAATTTGCAATCCAGTCGAAAGCGGTACCCCCTATGCCAAATAACTTAAGCTTGTGGAGTAGTTTAACATCGACGACCGAGTCAAAAGCTTTAGTGAAGTCAATGTAAATGACGTCAGTTGAAATTCCACTTTCTGCAGCCTGAGTCCAATCGTTGAGACATTTAAGTAGCTGAAGAGTAGATGATCTACGTGGAAGGAAACCGAATTGTTCCTTAGGCAAAAGATTGTATTTCTGCAGATATAAAAGGATCTCATCACGAACAAAGCTCTCAAGTATTCTGCAGGGAATACATGTTAGGGAAATTGGTCTGTAGTTTGATGGACTAGCTGCATTGTCCTTTTTATAGATTGGAGTGATCCATGCAATTTTCCAGCAACTGGGTAAAATCCCAACAATAAATGATGTTTTAAGAATGAGAAAAAGAGGTTCACAAAGTTCATTGGTAAGCGTTTTATAGAAAAAAAAACGGAAAAACCATCGGGACAAATGCCCTTACTATTTTTTAATTTCTGAAGTTTCTTTTTAACTGCCAATTTAGTAATATTTAGAGGATGAATTTTATTCAGTGGACCATCATTTACCGTCGTTACATCTACATGTTGACCATCTCGAGTTACAAAAACTAACAGCTCTGATTCTTAGGTAAATTGAATACCTTAGTTTGCCAACCAAAAGCTATTCCACGCTGCTGTAATGAAGGCTTATATGAAGCGGCTCATTAAGATAGCATGTCTGATTTTTAGACAAACTGATTAAATCATAGTTCGCCAACCCAAAGATTTTCCACTTTGCCGTAATGATTTTTTGTTGAGGTGGTATGTATGTTCATTGTGGGAAAAATCTGGTTAAATTCCGTCATTTGGTTTGGGTGCAATGGGGAGTTAAAGTTAGGCTTCTACGAAGAGGCTGATTAAGAAAGCAAGCCCGATTTTTAGACAAACTGAATAAAACATAATTCGCAAACCAAAAGCTGTTCCACTCTGCCGTAATGATTTTTATTTGAGGTGATATGTATGTTTAGTTGGAAAAAATTTGGTCAATTTCTGTCATTTGGTTTGGGAGCAATGTTAGTTCATAATAGGCTTATATGAAATGGAAAACAGGTCTGATTCTAAGGTAAATTGAATAAACCTTGATTTGCCAACCAAAAGCTGTTCCACTCTGCCGTAATGATTTTTTGGTGAGGTGGTATGTATGTTCATTGTGGGAAAAATTTGGATAAATTCTCTCATTTGGTTTGGGAGCAACGAGTAGTTAAAGTTAGCCTTCTACGAAGTGGCTGATTAGGAAAGCAGGTCTGATTTTTTGACAAACTGCATAAATCATAGTTTGCCAACCAAAACTTGTTCCACTCTGCCGTAATGATTTTTATTTGAGGTGGTATGTATGTTTAGTTGGAAAAAATTTGGTTAATTTCTGTCATTTGGTTTGGGAGCAATGTTAGTTCAAAATAGGCTTATATGAAACGGAAAGCAGGTCTGATTCTAAGGTAAATTGAATAAACCTTGATTTGCCAACCAAAAGCTGTTCCACTCTGCCGTAATGATTTTTTGGTGTGGTGGTATGTATGTTCATTGTGGGAAAAATTTGGATAAATTCTCTCATTTGGTTTGGGAGCAATGAGCAGTTAAAGTTAGGCTTCTACGAAGCGGCTGATTACGAAAGTAGGTCTGATTTTTAGACAAACTGAATAAATCATAGTTCGCCAACGAAAAGCTGTTCCACTCTGCCGTAATGATTTTTGTGTGAGTTAGTACGTATGTTTAGTGGGAAAAAAATTTGGTCAATTTCTGTCATTTGGTTTGGAGCAACAGGTAGTTCAAGTTAGGCTTATATGAAGCGGAAAGCAGGTCTGATTCTTAGGTAAATTGGATAAACCTTGGTTTGCTAACCAAAAGCTGTTCCACACAGCCGTAATGATTTTTTGGTGAGGTGGTATGTATGTTCGTTGTGGTAAAAATTTGGATAAATTCTGTCATTTGGTTTGGGAGCAATGAGCAGATAAAGTTAGGCTTATATGCAACGGAAAGCAGGTCTGATTCTTAGGTAAATTGAATAAACCTTAGTTTGCCAACCAAAAGATATTCCACTCTGCCGTAATGATTTTTTGGTGAGGTGGTATGTATGTTCATTGTGGGAAAAGTTTGGTTAAATTCTATCATTTGGTTTGGGAGCATTGAACAGTTAACTTAGCCTTCTACGAAGTGGTTGATTAGGAAAGCAGGTCTGATTTTTAGACAAACTGAATAAACCATAGTTTGCCAACCAAAAGCTGTTCTGCTCTGCCATAATGATTTTTTGGTGAGGTGGTATGTATGTTTAGTGGGGAAAAAATTTGGTTAATTTCTATCATTTGGTTTGGGAGCTATGGGCAGATAAATTTGGGTTTATATGCAGCAGCTGTTTAGGAAAGCAGGTCTGATTTTTAGGCAAATTGAATAAACAGTAGTGTATATACGTAGCAGAGTTAAACGGAAGTGAAGCAGCAGGTGTCCATACTAGGCCAAATGGCCTAGAACGGTAAACCGGAAGTGACGTCACGCCCCAAGATGGCCGATGGCGTCAGTTTCGGATTCAGACGTGTCTCGACACGTTGTAGTTCATTTCAAACTAAAAAGTAAACCAACAGTGGATTTCGAGCTACATCCATCACACACAATAGGTATATAAGGCCTAAGAACCAACCTAACCGTAACAGTAAGAGACAAGATGTCCATTAATCTGTACACACCGTCTGGAGGAGAGAAGACTTACGAGGGAAAGTGGGAACACAAAGGAACGTTAGATGCACGCAAAATGGCTCAGGCAGGATTTTTTAGATGTAGAGATGCAGTCGATAAAATGACAGAAAGTACTGATTTGACCATGTGTTCATATTGTGAATCTCGCATCTATAATTGGCAACCTGGACAGGACCCATTGGAAGAGCACAGGAAAAACTACAGATACTGTTTATTTCTAAAACAATTTCCAAAAGGTAACGATTTTGTTGAAGAAAAAGAAAAGGAAGTAATGTACCCCCAAGGTCAGGATGAATGCGATTGTGGATGGAATAACATATGGAACCGAAGCACACGCCCTCTGTAATCATTCAGTTTCAACAAGACTAAGAAAAGTATAATCGTGGCCTATATTATACAGTCCTTTATGCACTCCTGGCAAAGAAAATGTATAAGCAGATAGAATATAAATGTATGACATTCAGGCATGTAATCATATGTAATCATATGTTTTGTGCGGTGTTTCATACTATCAGTTTTGGTTCAATATGACAGACACGTTTGTTTTTTCTTTTTTTCATATATGAACAAATTATTAACGTTATTATTGTACTATTTTGGTCACTCTGCTATAGCAGCCGAAATGTTTCCTTTGAAACCTGAAATGACGATAGACTTAAAGCACGATGTGTACTTAACTAGCTCCGTGTTCGACGGTGTTATCAGAATTCGTATTCGAAAATATGTTGCATCATTCATATCTTACCAACCTACTGGTAAAGGAGTACGCTTCAGCGTACCAGATTGGTATCAAATGGTACAGTCGTTCGACCGTTGGTCGACTCAATTAAGCAGATCACGTTCGGCGGAAGTGTTGTACACCACGCCTAAATTTGGCGTGAGCTATTGCACTGTAGATGGGGAGAAACATATTAGTTTTGTGATGCAAAATAAAAAAACCATTGATAATTCGATCGAGCAGTTTGGCATTGTCAAAGCGTCCTCGGATCGAATCGGGGAGTGGGTCAATCTATTAACTCAAGATTCGCGAGTTGTTGTTTGCCCACAACACGCCATATTCGACCAATAATAACGCAATAATAATCGTATATAATAACAGTCGAGAAAAAGACGTCAGTCATTAAGCGTTGAAAATCTCACCATGACGGACGTGCAGTTGCCAGCTCCCAAAGTTAAGACGGCCGTGAAACGCCGACGAAAGAATCCCGCAAAGGCCGGCACGTTCCTCACCTACGGCATTCACATCATCTCACCCAATACCCACAAGAACCTGTGCGCTACCATTATCGACGCCCTGTCCGGTGAATTCCATTTGAAATCGTACTGCGTCGGTTCTCAGCCCAGAGGTGTGCAGTTCTATTTTCGTTTTCACACGCCGCAAAATGAAGACACAGTGATGAGTATCTTAAAGACTATTTCGACTAGTGGCATTTTAGGAATAAAACCGTTGAAGACAAAAACCACTAGACGTAACGTTTTAATGGACATTTACAAGAACGATCCAATGCCAGTAGAGAACCTGACAGACGAAGATAAATTTGTATTACCGTTCGAAACACTTCTTCCAGCCTGGTTGAGTAAACACCGAAAGAGTTGTCGACTTGTCTGACCCATTCATCGTGAAATATGCTCAATTTTACCCATATTTAGCTGCTAGAGTGATTAATAGCAGTTACTACAATTCCCACGATTGACGTCTGTAAATTTCTCAATGAATAAATAACTAAAAAATGCATTAACAACAAAAACGAACGTGTCTGCGTGTTTTCTTTTATTGAACAGTGTGTAAAATAGATATTAGGAATTGTTGTCGTCTAGAGAGGCCGAAACTAAATTAACTCACAATTTAAACTACACAAAATAAATTTAATACTCAGGAGTGGTATAAATGGGAGTGGCGTCACTCATGGATGCAAGGCTGAAACATACCGCCAACTATTTTTTTGTGGGTCCCACGTTTTCTGGCAAGAGTACAGCTATAGCAAAACTGATTTTAATCTCTGAAGACCTTATCGACCCACCCCCGACCAGTGTCACTTATTGCAACGGGGAAGGTCAGCCTCTTTTTGACATTTTGAGGAAAACCAGCCCGATTCCCATTCAATTCCACTCTAAATTTAACCAAGATATTTACGACAGTCTGCCACGTGACTCAATCCTGATTATCGACGAATTGCTTCACCAGCTACCTGCCAGCCTCATTAATAACGTTATTCTAAGAGGCATGCACCATAGAGGCGTATCCGTCATTAACGTCGTTCACAACCTATTTTTCAAAACGTTAAGAACTATCTCGTTAAATACGCAGTACTTTTTTGTTTTGAAATCAAACCGAAGTCTCGACCAATTACAAGTTTTGGGTCGTCAACTAGGAGTAAACAAAGACTTTATAACTTCCATTTACAAGGATTCGACCAAAGAACCCTACGATTTTTTACTCATTGACATCCATCCGTCCACTCCTGAAGTGTTAAAATTCCGCTCAAACATATTTAAAATACCAATTACGGTGTATCTGCCTACGTAGTATGGCTGAGAGAATCCTCGATTTCATTCCATTACTAGAATTACTGCGGTCGAAATCCACCTCGCAGCGCATCAAACGCATTTTACTCAATTGCCCCAAAGTGCGACAGGTGTTGTGTTTAGCGTCCCTAAACTTGTTAAAGGGCAGAGTACCTTTAACGGAAATTCAGAGAAGAACTCTGAAAAAATACAAAAAGGTGCTGCTAAAACTATCTTCTAGAAGTTGCGGTGAGAAAGAAAAACACGAACATTTAGTTAAAAATCAATAGGGCGGATTTTTAGGGGTGCTGCTAACACCTGTGCTTAGTCTACTATCTGGTGGTTTATTATCTGGTTGAAAGAAAAAATGTATAAACGCATGCAGTTGGTCCCTATGGGTGTATCAGTCAGGGACAAAGGACCATCCCCCACCCCAGGTCGCAATTTACCTAGCCGCTCAATAACTTGGACGATTCCATGAGAGAGGTGTTGGCTAATCAAACCCTCAGCAAATACGACAATCCAAGCTTTACACTCAACATTTAGTTAAAAATCAAAAGGGCGGATTTTTAGGGGTGCTGCTAACACCTGTGCTTAGTCTACTAGGTGGTTTATTATCTGGTTGAAAGAAAAAATGTATAAACGCATACAGTTGGTCCCTATGGGTGTATCAGTCAGGGACAAAGGACCATCCCCCACCCCAGGTCGCAATTTACCCAGCCGCTCAATAACTTGGACGATTCCTTGAGAGAGGTGTTGGCTAATCAAACCCTTAGCGAATACGATAAATCCAAGCTTTACACTCAAATGCTTCAACGTTATTTAGACGTTGACAAAAAGTACGAAGCTGATGCGTCTAAAGTGATGCTTGCATCTTCAAGCGCCCCTACAACTACGGCGCCCCAGGCGGCCGCGGCCGGGGGCCCAGCGTAGGGACAATGATTTCCATTAATAACGTTTTACGGTCTGTTTATTTCAATCCACGTGATGAAGGCGCTTTCGGAGGAGTGGCTAGACTGCGCAGATCCTTGAAAGACAAGGGCCACAGAATTTCGCTCAAGGCTGTTAAGAACTGGTTGGCTGGCGAAGCAAATTATACGTTGTTTAGACCTATTAAACGTAAATTTGAACGCAACAGAGTTAGGGTGGGAGGTATAGATAAAATATGGGGATTGGATCCTGCTGATGTCTCGAATTTAGCTCAGTGGACCGACGATGTTACCTTTTTATTAATCGTAATTGACGTGTTTACGAAAGAAGCTTTTGCTCTACCTTTAAAACGTAAAGACGGGATTTCTGTGAGTCATGCCTTGACAGGATTATTTAATGGGGGGGCACGTGCCAGTGGCCTGGTGGACGGATCACGGAACTGACTTCCTAAACGCACCAGTAAACAGGGTATTTAAGAGGTTTAACGTACATCATTACGTCATGCAAAATGAAAACATAAAATGTAGCCCAGCCGAACGTGTAATTAGAATGCTACGCGCGAGAATCAGTCGTTATTTACACGCCAATAACACCAATAGATATATAGACGTTTTGCAAGATATAATGCACGCTTATAACCATTCGTATCATAGGTCCATTAAAATGAAACCGATACAGGTAAACGAAGGTAATAAGGAAGAGGTTTTCGTTAATCTGTACGGGGGTAGAGGGGGGTTTGCTATAGGTGAGCCGGTTAGAATGGGCCTTAGAACTAGGGTGTTTGACAAAGGCTACACTCCAAATTGGTCGGAGGAGATTGTGTATATTAAAGGCAAAAATCGTAAACATCCCATTCGTACTTATACAGTGAGAGATTACGACAACCAAGATATTTTGGGCACGTGGTACGAAGAAGAATTACAATCGGTAAAACCCCGGAGCTATATAAAGTCGAACGTGTGCTCCATACCAGGAAACGTCGGGGATGCACTGAACATTTTGTCAAGTGGTTAGGCTACCCCGATTCTTTTAATTCTTGGGTTACCGATCTAGAAACGATTTAAATATGAATGACGGATTTTATCTCTGTCTCCCTAGCAACGCATCTATGGATCTTTATCCAAAAAAAAACACCTTGCAAAAGTAAACCGTACAATTGGCCGAACCGATCCATTTGGAGAAACAGTACGAAGTATCCTTCTGTCAAATGTCATTTCCCAACAATTTTAATACTAATAGAAACCCAATAGAATTGACCGACGACGACGGTGCTAATCTCGTGCATCAAAACTCTAACGTACCTATTTATAGATTAAGGTGCATTAGGCCTGGCCCTTATTACGGAACTCTGAACGATTTAGCCTCGGATATTAACGATGAAATTAAATCGTTTAGAAGTAGAGGCACAGCCAAACTTTCGGCCGGTGAGCTCCCCCTTCCTAGAATAGCCTATAATAAACAGTACAGAAAGTTTCAAATTAGACAGTGGCAGTCTGACAAAGGGAATACTTACCTTATTTTATCGGGTAGCTTAATTGAAAAATTTGGATTTAAGAGCTCCGATTTTATCTGGATTCCTCACGCTTTACAGGTTTTGGGATCAGTGCAGGATTATTACAATAGCGCCATTAAATCTTTATGGGTATACACAGATATTATTACGCCGCAATTTGTGGGTGACATTAAAGCACCATTGTTACGAATCGTTAACGTCGAGGGTGAAAAAGAGGAAGATACGAACGCGGCATTTTACAGGCTGCATTATTATCCTTTATTAACCGAAACAATACATAATATTAATATAGACGTCAGAACAGATACTGGAGCTCCCATACCTTTCGGGCCCTCTGGTCGCGTCGTCGTTACCTTGCACCTCAGACCTATAAAAGCGTAGGTAGACTTCGTCGTCTCGTCAGTCACCATGAGGTATTCGTGTCCGTATACTAATTATTACGCAGGTCAGGCAGGAGGTGAGATCCCCGTTTTCGCTGGCAGACATTCCCAGGCCTGTCATGGAACCGGCAGTTTATTCAGCTCTTTAAGACGTATGGCCATGCCCTTTTTAAGAAGCATAGGTAGCTATTTTGGTAGAAAAGCCCTTAGCACCGGCATTGGTATAGGAGCGGATTATTTGGCTGGAAAATGCTTTCAAGACGCAGCTAGAGATCGATTAAATGAAACTGCCAGCGACGTAATGAGTGATATAGGGAAAAAACTGCAAGGGGGGGGGGGTCGGGGTTGAGGGGCCCCTGCATGAAGATAAAACGTAAGCGTTTGGGGAAAAACGACCAAGAAAAAAGGAAAGGTCACTATTAAAACTGTTTTAGATTAAGGGGGAGGGACCCTCTATATATAAACCTGAGCTCTCACCAGTCAACCACTCATTATTCAGCCGCCATCATGAGTATTCTAAGCCCATTTTTCTGCGAGTGTTTGTTGCGCCCTCTGGACTTGTTTTCTGTGCAACCGATGCAACTTTCTATTCAAAAAACGAAATATGAAGAATATCGACCGGTGGCGCCAGTTGCGGCTAGTCAAGTTATGGATTTCACCGTTCCCGGAAGCGAAAATTACGTGGACCTCTCACAGACTTTATTGTACCTCAAGGTACGTGCGCTCGCCGGTGATGGAACCGACTTGACGGCCGCCCAAAGTGCTCAAGTCAACATGTCTAATTTATGGCTACGATCTATGTTTTCTCAAGTGAAGATTTTTTTAAATGGAAAATTAGCGGGAGCACCAACGACAACTACAGATTTAAAGCTTTCCTGCAAACGTTGCTGAGTTATTCTTCCGAAGCTAAAAGCACTCAACTGTACGCTGCAGGGTGGGGCACCCCGCCCAAAGACAAGGATGTATCACCGAAAGTGCACAAGTGGAATTAATGGGCCGAGTGCATCACGATCTATCCATGCAACCAAGACTGATTTTAAACAATACAGAAATAAAGTTTCGTTTCGTTCCCCATAGAGGCCCCTTCCACTTATATTTGAACGCTGCCGGTATAGCCGCCAACGTCAATCCTAATGTTGAGTTTCTAGATGCTTCACTACACGTACGCAAAGTAACGCCTTCTCCAAACATTTTATTGGTGCAAGCTCGCGTGCTGGGCGATTCTTCGTCAACAAAATATCCCTATAGAAAGACTGAAGTAAGGACCCACACCTTGGTGCAAGAGGTGAGAAGCGGACAGGTGGATAATCCCTTTAATGGCAACGTTCCCAGCCGAGTAATCATCGGCATGACGAGACACATAGCTTACAACGGCACGTACGCTAACGATCCCTTCTACTTTGATAACTTTGGACTCAATTCCATAACCCTTTCCGTCGATGGTGAAATATTTAATGGAAAACCGCTCACTTTTGACTTTGACAACAACAATTACGTAAACGCTTACATGTCGATGTATAGCGGTTGAGGCATGTCTTTTCATAATATTGGGAACGGCATTACATATGAGATGTTCCCTACTGGACATTGTTTATTCGTTTTTGACCTTACAGACGATCACCACGCCAACGACCCATCTCACGTGTCTCTAGTGAAAAACGGTTTTGTGAGAATTGAACTGACATTTGCCGCAGCTTTACCTCAAACCGTTACCGTTATGACCGTTGGTGAACACAAAGCCATCTTGGAAATTGAGGAAAGAAGAAACGTTTTGTCTACGGAATGATCACATCCGAAATTAACGACATTTTGAGACCTAGGTGCCCCACGTTCTTGAGCACCTTTCCTTTAAATCACGTGCCGAACCTTCCCGGATGGTCAGTCGTAAATTTAGATACTTGCGACCGGCCCGGTAGTCACTGGGTCGTTTTGGGCACGTGCGTATATTTTTCGACCCCTACAGCTTGCCGCTTTTGTCAAATTCGACCGTTAATTACTTGAATAAACATTGCCCTAAACAGTGGTGGAGTAACGACGTACAGTTTCAAGCATTCAATACACATGTGTGCGGGCAATTTATTTTATTTTAATGAGGTGTTTGGGGCATTCTGCCGAATCTATTGTAACCAGTCTTAAAGCTCGAACTAACCCAGATCAGTTTGTGTATAAATTTGTAAAGGCTCTAGGCCAATAAAATTAGTTGCGAAAATGTCAGCGTTTGTTTGTGTTTTTTTTTTCATTTGATTGTTTTTTATTTTGTTTACTCAATGTAGAGCTATATAAATGAACGTGTCGGTTGCTTGGCTCTACTTTTTGGTCTTTTATTTTCAGAAAAAAATGGTTCATTAATGCGCAGTCTGTGGGAGGACGTACACCTATGCCAGGAATCTGCAAGCTCACCATAGACGGTGTCATACTGACAGGCCTTTCGTTTGTGAAACCTGTTGTGAGTCTTTTACTACGGGTATCAACTCGAGACGTCACAGGCGGCGTCACCTCATCACCTGCACCGCATGTAGGCAAAGTTTCGAAACGGAGGACTCGTTCGTCCAACATAATGCCCTGCATCATTCCGCCGTTCCAGACATGGACGTTGGACCTTTGCAAATCCAGGCCTCAGCATTTAGAAACTTTTTTCAATGCTACGTGTATGCTGAGCCTTCCTCTACACTCAACGTTGATGAGTATTTTGGAACCTTCAGATACTACCTGGACCAATTGTTCGCCATTCTGCAAGGTCAGCTCACCCAATTAAGTTTATTTTGTGTCTGACTTTAATATTGGAGAAATTAGGGCCCGAAGGCGAAATGGTGTCCATGACCACTTACCTGTGCAGCGCAGCGTTACCCATCCTTTCTCCCGACTGTATACAACTTGCAATTGACGCTGCCATCGCCAAAATCGTTCACCAATTGGACATTTTCTATCAATACTGTTCCGGTTGGGTGGTGTCAAAAATTGAGCGTTGTGATATACACGTCGGGAAATACACTCCACTCTCCGGAGGATGCGGAACTGTTGTATTGGACAAATATTTAACGGACAAACACGCTGTGGTTTACGTGAAATGTAATGATAACAAATGTTTTTTTATTCCGTCTTGGCAGTGCTCTATCCAGCTCCTCACAATCCGAGCAGAGTCGAACACTATAGGATGTACGAACACACCCTCAATTTAACTGGTATTAGTTTCCCCACCCCTGTGCACGAACTACCCAGATTTGAAGCTCAAAATAACGTATCTATTTACTCATACGGATATGAGGATCGTACTATCTTCCCCATCCATCTCAGCAAACGGGAGAACTGCCCTGAGGTGAAGCTGCTCTTGGTTCGGGGGCAGCACTACTGTTACATCAAGGACTTTAATCGATTGACTAGTTTTATGAATACGAGAAACGTTTGTCCATATTGCCTTTCTCCCTTTCGAAACGTTGACTCTTTGAACGAACACTTGATTATCTGTAAATCCTACGAAGCACAACACACCGTGATGCCCGAGACAGAAAAGGCATTCATGCAGTTCACCTGCTATGACAGACAATTACGCCATCCGTACGTCATGCACGCGGATTTTGAAACAATATTGACACCCATTAACACTAAGTTTGTCAACCACACTCATCGTCATCTTTTGCCCTTAATGCCCTTTTCGGCGAAGGAAAGCCCAGCTGAAACAATACGCAACAATGTAAAAACCCATTGTTGCCGGGAAAGCCCGCACTTTCATCTGAAGGCGGGAAAAGTGCGGGCATTCCCTAGGGAATGCCCGGGGTTTGAAAAACAGCTTATTTTAACAAAACAAAACAAAAAACACGCTTGAAGTAGCAAAGCACTACATTACAATGCATTACATTTACAAAAGATTACGTAATGATTGTAAAATGGTTACAGTTTTTCATCACCAAATGTTTGACCGGGTTTTCATTTGTAACACTCCAGCCTGATACATTTGCTACGACGCTCATAATACCGATGATGTTTGCTTGCATACTACGGCTGCTTTTCTTGTACTGTTGTAAGGATTTCAAGTTACGGTGGCCAGTTGTTTGCACAATGAGCTGCTCTTCTACGTTGGGTCGATACAAAGTTGTTGCTGACACGAATGTTGTGATTGCTTAATTAGCCATCCAACTTAGCAATTGGCATCTGTTGCAACATTTTTGATGATGTTGCTCGGAACATTTTTACCCACGGGGCGGTTGTAATACAAAATGTTATCACTGTATTTCTTTTTGGAGCAAAAATACACAACCTCAGTATTTGCATGTTCGGGCCAATAATTTTGATACAGTCTGTGCACGTTGCCAGGACAACAAGAATGATTGTCGGGAAGAGAAAATACTTTGACTCTCTTTGGTTGCACTTTTATATGTTTGAAATAAATTAGCACAAATTCATGTAAATTATAAAAGGAAAGAGGAAAACAAGCCAAACAGCAAAAATAATACACTAGAATTAACGTAGTACAGTAACCTTTGGCATGACCCGGATTCAAACTAGCAACCCAATTCGTCCCTAGATCACATAGCTGTTCGGCTTGTTTTCTTCTTTCCTTTTATATGCTTTAACCCACGTTGATTTATTTTTGAAACGTTTAATATGTATTCAAGGTATTCTCGCCCATTTTCATTTGACCTGCCAACAGTTTGTTATCTTTGTGTTACAGTTCTGTCCTGATTTTTGCCACGCAACGCATAAACATGCACATCAAAAAGCACAAATACGGAATACGATAAGGCATTTTGATCATCAGTAGCCTACCAAGAATTTTAGTTTCCCGCAATACGTTCAACTATTTTCGAATCTTTACCAATAATGTAAAACAATGGCCCGTTATTTCAAGAACGTAACAATACCACGTTCTTTCAAAGCATAGAACGTCTGCCAACAATAGCCGACAATGGGAACGAGCTCTTCGCCGTAATGGGCATTAAGTCGGATAATGACCGAAAACCTTGTGCATTCCTAAACAATGGCCCTCGGGACGCTGCGCGCCCTCGGGCATTGTTTAGAAATGCCCGCGGTTTTCGGTCATTATCCTTTACTTAATACCCAATTGCACGTTCCTTGCGGGTTTGCTTACATTATCGTAGGCCCTGTCGATGAAGTCCATTCGCAACGTGTGTACAGGGAAGAGGATTGTGTAGACGAATTTTTCAGATCCATAGAACACGAATACGAAGTCATTCAGTATATCAAGTCTCAAAATGTGTTAATGGCATACAATGATGATGATTGCGCTAAATTTACTGCGGCGACTCATTGTTATATTTGTGATGAACCGTTTGTGACTCCCTTTAACGACAAGGCACGTGACCATTGTCATCTTACCGGTCGTTATAGGAGAGCCGCTCATGGCAAGTGCAATCTTTATTACAAATAAAGATGAGTTTTCGATTGTATTCCATAATTAAAAAAATTATGACTCGCATTTACTGGTTAGAGGTTTAAATTATTTCAGTGATAAAAACATATCTGTCATTCCACAAAATACCGACGCTACACAGCTATCAATGTTGGTCCCTTTACATTTATGGACTCTTTTCTATTTTTGTCCTCGTCTCTGGGTAATTTGGTAGACACTGTTACCGAATTCCCTATTTTGGAACACTTTTCCGACCACTCATCATTTGTTAAAGAGGAAAGGTGTGTACATGTACGAGTATGTAACTGATTTTAGTAAGTTTGAAGAAACTCAGCTTCCTCCAAAGGAAGCCTTTTTTTCCCGTTTAACCAACAGTCACATTACAGACTATCATTATTCGTACGCCCATGCCGTTTGGGACGCTACTAATTGCACTACGTTGGGTTCTTATCACGACTTGTATGTTTTAGTAGATGTTCCTTTGCTAGCCGACTGCTTCAAACACTTTAGAACCATTTGTATGAAGCAGTATCGGTTGGACCCTTGTCATTATTACACCTTGCCAGGGTTAAGTTGGGAAGCTGCTCTTCGTCTAACTAAAGTTAAATTAGAGTTGCTTACTGACGTTGATATGTACAATTTGTTTAGTAAGGGAATACGTGGTGGGATTTCCATCATTCTCAAACGGTATGCCAAAGCGAATAATCGTCTGTTACCCGATTTTGACCTTACTAAACCTGTTACTTTCATTATTTACTACGATGCAACGAACCTGTATGGTTGTTGTTTGAGTAAACCGTTACCATGTGCGGGCTTTAGGTGGCTGACTGAAGAAGAGCTGGCGTCCTTGGATGTACTCAGTTTACCCGAAAATGGCACTACGGGGTATCTGTTACAGGTGGATCTAGAGTATCCTGATAATATGCACGATTCACACGCCGATTACCCCCTATCGGCTGAAATCATCGAAATAACGCCCGACATGCTGTCACCTTTTAACACTAACCTAGCTCCATCTACTACCACCTCGTCTCGTAAACTTGTTCCTCATTTGGGGCCACGCAAAGACTACGTTTGTTATCACAAAAACCTAGTTTATTACCTGAAACATGGGATGGTTTTAACTAGAATTACTAAAGGGATCAAGTTTACTGAACGAGCGTGGCTAAAACCCTATATAGATTTCAATACTGACAAGAGGAAGATTGCTACGACGGAGTTTGAAAAAAACCTGTACAATTTTTTTTCGAATTCGGTCTTTGGAAAATCGATGGAGAACGTGAGAAAATAAATCAACATTAAACTAACAACCAACGAGGCTAAGGCCTTGAGGTTGATGAATGCTCCATCCTTGGATTATTTCCACGTACTGAGTCCCGATCTCGCTTTATTTAAACTGCACAAAATACGTGTACTTCTAAACAAACCAATCCATATTGGATTCAGCACGTTGGAACAATCCAAGCTGGTAATGCTAGGTTTTCACCTAGATTTTATGAAGGAGAGATATGGTAACAAGTGTCATCTTTTACTGACTGATACGGATAGTTTGATGTAAGAAGTAGAAACGCCTGACATCTACACAGATATGGAACTCTCGTCACATCTATTCGACACCAGTAATTACTCCAAAGATCATTTTTTGTACAGTGAGCTTAACAAGAAGAAACTAGGTACTTTTACTGACGAGAGAGGTGGAAAGCCTATTTCTGAATTTGTTGGCTTACGGTCAAAATTGTATTCATTTCAATATGGAGGGACAGTAAAACGGTGCGGTAAAGGTATACAAAAAATGTATTAAAAGTTGTTGTGATGTATGATGATTACTTGTCTTGTTTACGTCAGCACGACACCTTTTCCTACGAACAGACATCGATAAGAAGTTTTAAACACAAACTTTTTACTGTCCTACAAAAGAAGGTCGGTCTGTCATGTTTTGACACGAAACATCATATTTTACCTCATGGCATCAGAACGTTGCCTTACCATCATTAGTCTATCAGATAGACTTTATTTCTATATACACATTGGATGCTTTTGTAAATAAAGATTAGCCTATCACGAATGTGTCAATTGTAAATATGATTTAGCCAATGATGTGTAAACGCGGTCTCGTATCAGACGCTCGTGGTGAGGACACCTCAACACCACCGAAGAAAAAACCTGAGGGCAGCACTCTTACCTACCAGAAGAGCATCGTCTTTATGGCGAGTTACACTATAAAAATGTAAATACTGTATGATATTTCTTTAGGCATAAAGCCAAAACACCTTTTCAGCTTAGTTGTGTCTTAGATGTTGAAAACACACAATATTTTTTATTTGTAACAGATGACGACTATGTTTGTTTATGAAAAATGTCCGATGTTCAAACCAGTTTAAAAATCTAACCTAAACTGCCATTTAGCCCTTTAAAAACTAGCTGGTACATTTAATCTTTTAATTTGTGCACTTAATGCATTTTGGTAAATTTAACTTCTTGCCATGAACCCTACCGGAGCTCCAATGTTTATGTTTGTATGACCCAGTGTATGATTTTATGTTTATTTTTTATAGCATCTCCGTCCAAACTCCGACCGTTGTGAACCTCTAAAAACGTAAACAAACTAGCCTTTCTTCGTTAAAAACATGCCTTGTATATAGCAGTTTCATTCCCAAAGTCGAATAATAATTCTGTGCTTTACCCTTCGTTCCCCCCCCCCTCCTTCAATAGTTGCGATGCATAACATCGTAGTTTATTTTAATAGGCCTAAAAATCACATTGTTATGAGTTGAAAACTCACTTGAACTTTTCAAACTTGGCTTCTAAGTTTTCAAGTCGGCAATTCCCTTTGTCAATTCGAATCCATCCAACCAAAACACTACTTCAATTCCGTCAACCAGTCAGAGCGCTCAAGCTACCCTGGTCGTCCGCGCTGCCACACCAACTTCCGGTAGTGACAGCTCGGCCGATTTGGGTCAGTCTCTCCTCCTCCAGATGTCCGACTCCTCTTCCCCGCACCCCCCCCCCCCACCCTCCGTAGCTACCCCGCGAGTCCGCGCCGACTTCCGGTAATGGGTATAAAACCCCAAACCCAGACTCACTCGTTAGCACAGCTCAAGGATTCTCAAAGCTAGAGGTCACTACGCCGGTCGGGAGTGGAGATGCCGCGGTCCGATTGTTGCCATGCCGGGTAAAGGTGGTGGTTCGTATCGTACTTAGTTTAGCTTTAAAAGTTTAATTTTTGGATTTACATTCAAAATTTATAGTTTAAACTTAACTTAACCTCGTAGCTTTAGAAAGTAAATTTATGGTGCGTCAAGCCAAACGGCATTTCGGACGTTGGCGGCCGTAATTTAAGGGTTCACGGTCCCTTAATAAAAACCAGCTTTTTTTTTAATGTTTTTTTAAACGCAGTTTAAAGTAAACAAAGGACGGTTTGATCTCGTGGTATGTTTCATTGATTATTCGCTCGGATCCACTTTATAGGTAGCTGCGGCTCTGTAATTTAAGGAGTTGACTTATCAACAGCAACTCTGGGAGGTTTAATGCTTTGTTAATTCACGTAGAAACAAAACTGTAAAAACAGGTCTACTATTATATATCAGCCGAGGCTGTTT
Organism: Lithobius niger; assembly: GCA_023313725.1. NCBI lineage: Eukaryota > Metazoa > Arthropoda > Chilopoda > Lithobiomorpha > Lithobiidae > Lithobius > Lithobius niger. Next base: position 61,784 of record JAHWFP010093173.1, on the reverse strand, counting down.
ATAATTTAGAGGGCTCTTTTGCGAAATCCCATTGTGCCTATACAAATCACTTTTTCTATTTGAAAATGTTTTAACTGAACATCGTGTTTGTTCTAGTGTTGAATTTTATTGTAAATTCCCTGTGTTATTTATAAACTAATTCAGTTATAAATTTGCCAAATGTAAATGTAAAGTGCGTTTTGATTTTTAACATGTTTGTTCAAAAATAAAACCTGGAGTTTAAAACCCAGTTGGTTTATTCGTCCGTCGTTCGCTAGAAGTAAGAAATTAAGACAATTCTCTTAAACTTAGCTTAGCTAGCCTAATTTTCCCACCTTGGTGGCAGCGTTACCGCTTATTATTACAGTTAGCCTACAATATTAGGGCATGTGTAGCTCCATTCCCTACGCCGGGACTGTAGCTGTTGTGCTTGTTTGAAACAAAAAGTACCCAAAAGTAATAGTAAGAAGATCTAGTTACACCAGGCGACCGGCGATGTTACAAGCACCTACCCCTTCGTAGCATCCGCCGTTACAAATGGTGGCAGCTGTGGGATGAACAGGTGCTGTTCCTTCAAGCGTTTCCCCCATGCCATGCTACTATGCCATTTGTGTTGAACAATTCTTCAACAACAAAGACGTCCGTGACTCAGACACCATAGTCACAGAAGCAGATGCCCGCATTGTAGTCAAAATCAATGCCGAAGCAGATGTCAGCATTGCCGCTAAAATCAATGCAAACCCCGATGTCCGCACTGCCGACAACAACAGTGCCCGTCATCAGCGCCCGCAACTAAGCCGTTCCGGAGCCGTGAAGCAAGAATCGCAGATCCACCCCCCCCCCCTTCTTGGAAAGCAACAAGCCGTGGACCGTAAACAGAGTGGAGGATTTCACCATTCGTGGGAAGAAAGCTCCGTCGCCGTATTCAGTGGACCTTGGACAACGCCAACCATCGTTACAGTCAAGTAGGCCTCAACCAAACGTCCTACTGCAAGTAGAAGTGTACTAGCCGATTCATTCGTCAGGTGGGAAGTTTGGATTTGGACTAGACTGACCGCACAGTGATTGTGTACAGGGTAAGTGTGCATAAGATATGCTTAAGGCCGCCAAGCCGAGTGTTATGATTAAGAGCCTGTTAGGTATTTTAGTCGTTTATACACCTGAGTGCTAGGGGTCTAAAATAAGTGTATTTCTTGCTAAAACTTACGGTAGTTGGGAGAGAAGTGTTTTTAGTAACTCGCTCTGCTCAATTTAAAAGTAAAATTAATTTGCAGCAGCATTTTAATGAAGTTTCATTTATAAAAGTTTTATTTTGAAGCTTAAAGTTAAAAATGTCCAACATGGACGATTTTGAAGGCGTCATTCGTGACATTCAGTATAAAGACTTGAAAAAAGCCTGTTTAAAATTAGGCCTAACCGTAACAGAGACAAGACACGAATCCGTAACTATTTTGAAAATGCAGTCGAGGAAGAAAAGATTTCCGTTGACGATCTCTCTGACGAATTAGCTCCGGCTATAGAAAAAAGAGAGGCAACCATCCTACAAAAAAAGGAGTTAGCAGCCAAAGAGCAAGAGCTCGCGCTGGAAGCCGAAGAATTAAGGTTAAAAGCAGTTGAGCTAGCCGCCACCGACAAACGCATGGCGCATGAACTAGCGTTACGGGACCAAGAGGCCCAAATAAGGGATCGTGATGTTCATTTAAAGGAACAGGAGGCACAAATTAGCGAACGCGCTAGTGCTCGAGAATTATTAAAATTAGATAAGCAGATCAAACTAGCTAGGCTAACGGCTGCAAATCTTAGTGGTAATTCCAGTCTAAGTAGTGGTTCTGTAACTCCCCCAAATCATAGTGTTCCCGTAAATAATCCGGGTAAAATTGCTGACGCTGTCAGACTTGTAAATAGATGGACTTCCGAATCGGAAATTAATAGTTTCTAAAAATATTTGAAAAAACTATGGAGACACAGCGTATAGACAAAACAGAATGGGTCGTCGGACTACAGCCCCTTCTCGGTGAAATTTTGATTAAAGTGTGTGATCAAATGTCGGTTGTAGAAATGCATGATTACGAGTTAGTCAAAATAAGGTTGCTTGAAAGGTTTGTGCAAACGAAAGAAGCCGTACAAGCCCAGTTTCGTTCTCTCGAACGTGGCACCGAACAATTGTTCCACGAACATGCGTTCGCACTCGAAACCCTATTTTCAAGATGGGTGTCCCTAGCTGAAGTAAATAACAGCTACGACAAGCTAGCTAATTTAGTTATGCTTGAACAGTTCACGAAATCATGTCCCATTGCTTTACGCAAATGGTTGCCGGACCAGATAAAAACTGGAACCCTGCACGAAGCAGCCAAACTCTGTGACGAGTTTACGACCAGAAATAAACAAATTTCTGCAGACATGGCCCCTAAACCAGGGAAGGCACAACCTAGTACATCATCGTCTGGACAAGCTTCTAAAGCTTCCTCCAATTTCCGAAGTGGCCACCGAGCCTCTTCCACTGCAGCATCTTCTGCCGGTCCGAGTAAAGGAGACTCGGCCAGCCGCAACTACTCCAACCGTGAGTTTGACAGGCCTAAGAGGCCTAAGTTCGAAGGTACTTGTTTTTTTTTTGTAACAAAACCGGACACAGAAAAATAGAGTGTCGTGCTCGTATTGCTCAAGAGGGAAACCCAGCCTCTAACACAGAGTGTAACTTTGTTAGCAATAACCCTCCCGAATTAGTTCTTTCCAAACACATTCACGAATGGACAGTGAATGGTGCGAAATGTCTGGTCCTAAGAGACACAGGCTCGACACACGATGTCATTGCCAGGGATTTTGTAAAACCCGAACAGTTCATGGGTGAATACACCCATTGTCACAACGCTCTCTCAGAGCAGACAACAGCTCACGCAATTGCCATGATTGAAGTTAAAACGCCCTACGGTAAAATTAGATCCGAGGTCCTCGTTTCGGACCACGTTGGTCCTCATTTCCAAATGCTTTTGGGAGTGCCCTCGCAAACTGTATTAGAAGAAAAAGGTTTAAAGGCCCTGCCCCTTACTCTAATGCCGTCACTCGTTCCCAAACTCGCATGGAACAGCAGCTCCCGATATCTAAACCAAAATATCGTGAGATCGAATCTGAAAGTGAAGACGACTCAGATAGTGATTCTATTTCTAGTGTAGTTTCCCCTTCCCAGGAAGGTTTTGTTTCTCCTAAGGTTGATAGCTTAGATTCAGCTATTTTAGGTCCACAGTCAGATCAGTTAAATAAATTACTGAGTGTTGACAAACCCGAATTTGCCAAGTTGCAGTTAGACTGCCCAACTTTAAAACCATGTTGGCAAACTGCTGAGCTCCCGCTGGACCAGCAGGATGAGAACAAACAGTTCTTCATCGAAAAAGGATTGCTTTTCCGGAAGCCCTTTCGGCCTTTAGGAAGACCGTCAATCAAGAAACAACTAGTGCTTCCTAAAGAATGTAGAGATTTAGGCTTAAACACCGCACATGCAAATGCATGGGCTGGGCATCTAGGCCGATCCAAAACAAAGGATAGAGTGTTGACTAATTTTTACTGGCCACATTGTTTTACTGACATTGACAATTTTGTATCCACATGTTTAACCTGCCAGAAAAATGGAAAATCTGGTCAGAAGTTTGTTGCCCCTATGGTGCTAGTGCCCATGGATGACGAGCCGTTCAACCGATACGTAATCGATATCGCAGGCCCCATCAAGCCTGCTAGTAAGGCTGGTTACAAGTATATCTTGTCGTTACTCGATCCGGCAACAAAGTTTTCCGAGGCCGTGCCCCTCAAAGAGGCCAACACCCAGAGCGTTGTAGATACTCTCCTCCTTGTGTTTTCTAGATTAGGCTTTCCAGCCGAGCTCTAGAGCGACCTAGGCTCGTGTTTCATATCGGAACTTACAACTCTTTTCTTAGAAAAGTGCGGTATAAAGTGTGTTAGCTCCAGTGTAAACCACCCGCAATCTAACAGCGTTGAACGTTTCCGCAGGGCACTCAAAGCAGTGCTGAGAGCTGTCTGTTATGAGCATCCCCACGATTGGGAGAGGTGCCTGCCAGGAGCAATGTTTGCCCTGAGAACTGCTCCACATGAGAGCACTGGCTTCATTCCAGCCGAGTTAGTCTACGGACGCAACCTCAAAGGCCCACTGGAGTTGGTGAAAAGCCATTGGATTGAACCAGACGTTCACCCCTCAGTCTTAGAATACATCTTGGACTTGCTCCAGAGATTCCAGTATTCTCGTGAGCTCTCTCAGGAGAACATCACTCGAAACCAAATGAAAAATAAATCATACTATGATATCAAGGCAGTTGAACGCAAGTTCAAAGTTGGTGACAAGGTTCTAGTCCTTAAACCAGCCCGCACCAATAAGTTAGACAGTTATTGGGATGGACCCTGTGAAGTCTTGAAACGATTGTCAGATACTAATTATCTTGTAAATAAATCGTTTGGTTTACAAAAGGAAACCATATATCATGTAAACCTTCTCAAACCCTATCTGCCTAGGGAGGGGTCAAGCAATCATTCTTATAATGACGAACGTGAGCTTCCTCACACCGATCATGTCTGGATAGGTCAACCTGGAGATGGCCACCTTACTGCTAAGGCCGCCATGAGTCTTTTTTAACAGACGGGCAACTTAATGGAGTTGCAGAAGAACGACCTCCTTGAGGTGTTCGAAAAAGTAGACGGTGTTTTTTTCTACTTTACCAGGACGCACTGATCTTGTCACTCACGACGTTGAATTAGTCGATTCCAAAGTCAAACCCTGTAAGTATTATCGCCACGCGAAATTCAAAAGGGATTTGATCGTCACCGAAATCAAGCGTATGCTTGACTTGGGCTTAATCGTTGAAACCGATTCCCCACATGGTTCGCCCATGGTCATCGTGCAAAAGGAAGATGCCAGCCCACGTCCTGTAGCTGACTACAGGGAGCTAAACAACAATACGGTAACCAAAGATTACCCAATTCCCAACATTGAGGAATGTATTGAGCGTGCAGCTAAGTGGAAGTTTATTTCTATTTTTGATATCAACCGTGGTTTTTGGCAAGTGCGCTTGACGCCACAGGCTTCAATGGCCGCCACAATCACAACTCCCATTGGGAAGTTTGCCCCCCTGATGATGAACATGGGGATGAAAAACGCTCCATTCTGCTTCCAGAAGCTCATGGACAATGTCACTCGTGGCATGGAAGATTATGTCACTCTCTTTCAAGACGACACTGCTGTCGGGGCCGAAACGTGGCCGCAGCATCTTGAAAACATTCACAATTTTCTCTCTGCTGTCAAGAAGGCCGGATTGACGGTAAACGCCAAGAAATCGCAGGTCGCTTGCAGCAAAGCTACTTTCCTTGGCCATGAAGTTGGCAATGGATCTCGTACACCCTCCGAGGTGAAGATCTTGGCCGTGCAGAAATTTACACGACCACAAACAAAAAAAAGATGTCCGTTCCTTTCTCGGTTTGGTTGGATATTATCAAAGATATATCCCCCACTATTCTGAAATTTGTGCATGTCTCACAGACTCCTTGAAAAAGGATGCACCCGATCCCGTCATTTGGGATGAGTCAAAGCAAGCTGCTTTTGACACGTTGAAAAGCTCGTTAGTGACGTTTCCTGTCCTGAGAGCACCCGCCTTCACACAACAATTTATTTTGCAGTGTTATTGTTCAGATCGTGGTATGGGTTGTGTTTTGTCACAAGTGTTTGGAGAAGAAGAACACCCCTGTCTTTACGTTTTACGTAAACTGACAGCACGTGAGCAAAACTATGGTACGACTGAAAAAGAATGCGCGTGTTTGATCTGGTCCGTTGTCAAATTGCGTCCCTACATCTATGGAACAAAATTTGTCATAGAATCCGATCACAACCCGTTGCACTGGCTCAAGCAAATGTCTGGCAAAAATCCCAGATTGCTTAGGTGGAGCCTTACCCTACAAGATTACGACTATGAAGTTAGATACAAACCTGGAAAGTTACACGTAAAAGCTGACACTCTCAGCAGGTATTTTGTTTAAACATTAATTGTTAAAACACATCATTTTCAGAACAAATTGTCTGAAAATTAATTTTTATCTTTAAATTTTGTTACGTGGTATATTGAAAGTGCAACCACACCAAAAGGAACTTTCAGCTATTTCCCGTTTCGGAACTCTACACCTAAATTTTAAGTGCCTATGTTTTACTCTTTTTGTCACTATCAACGTCTCCCTGTGTGGGAGAATATTGTCAAAGACTGTAACGACACTAATTCAATGTTCATTAGGAATATTTTATGGGGGTTGCAACTTGTTCCCGGTTGGCCCTTCTTAAGGTTTTTACGAAACATTTTTCCCGCAAAAAAATTGTCTGTCTCACCTCTGAGTGCAAAAGGTCAACTCTGTCGTTAAAAGGTTGTTGCGTTATTATCCACAAAACCTCCCAGTGTTGTATAATATGTTTAAGTTATGGGTACCATCTCTAAACCCTTCAGTGTAAAATTTCCTATGTAAAACAAGTTGTTTGGTAACCTTAAACCACTCCAGTGGTAGTCTGTTAACTTTAAATAGAGCTGATAGTTGCGCATGTGCTTATAGACCCTCTATTCCGATCCTTATCACAAGTTAGGTCCTGAGGAGTGCGCCCAGGGGTTTTTCTCGAGGTTTTTCCAGATTAAAAAAATAACTTTCTGTGCATGGCTGACTGGTTAGAGCATTAAATGTTGCGATTACCTCATTTGAATTAACAGCTACAAAAACCCTGAAACTGTAACTTTATATACTCCGAAAATAGTGTTTTCATTTATATAAACTTTCGTTTGCTCCAATTTTTCTTTGTGGCCTGTACGACTTTCCTGCAACAAGCAGCGCGGACAGCACCAAGTTAATTTTTGCAGCTAGTTTCCCTTTAAACTTGTAATTTTATTTACAAAAATTTCTTGAGCCACAGAAACGTCAGTCCCCCAAAAATATAAAATGGCGATTTTTATTTTTTGTAAACAGTGTATTTTATAACTTGAAGTGATGTATTTCACGGGAGGTGTATTCCTCAGAAGGTGTATTCCTTGGTGCATTAATTTATGCAATTTATTTACATGGCTTGGCAGTTTGTTCTTTGGCATGTCTTGTGTGCACTGACCTTTTCTGTTTTAGCACTTATTTGGAGTTCGACAGAAACCCCAAATAGAGTCCTCTGCGTGGGGGCGTGTAAACGCGGTCTCGTATCAGACGCTCGTGGTGAGGACACCTCAACACCACCGAAGAAAAAACCTGAGGGCAGCACTCTTACCTACCAGAAGAGCATCGTCTTTATGGCGATTTACACTATAAAAATGTAAATACTGTATATTTCTTTAGGCATAAAGCCAAAACACCTTTTCAGCTTAGTTGTGTCTTAGATGTTGAAAACACACGATATTTTTTATTTGTAACAGGTGACGACTTTGTTTATTTATGAAAAATGTCCGATGTTCAAACCAGTTTAAAAATCTAACCTAAACTGCGATTTAGCCCTTTAAAAACTATAGCTGGAACATTTAATCTTTTAATTTGTGCACTTAATGCATTTTGGTAAATTTAACTTCTTGCCATGAACCCTACCGGAGCTCCAATGTTTATGTTTGTATATTTTCACGGACCCAGTGTATGATTTTATGTTTATTTTTTATAGCATCTCCGTCCAAACTCCGACCGCAGTGAACCTCTAAAAACGTAAACAAACTAGCCTTCCTTCGTTAAAAACATGCCTTGTATTTAGCAGTTTCATTCCCAAAGTCGAATAATAATTCTGTGCTTTACCCTTCGTTCCCCCCCCCCTCCTTCAATAGTTGCGATGCATAACATCGTAGTTTATTTTAATAGGCCTAAAAATCACGTTGTTATGAGGTGAAAACTCACTTGCACTTTTCAAACTTGGCCTCTACGTTTTCAAGTCGGCAATTCCCTTTGTCAATTCGAATCCATCCAACCAAAACACTACTTCAATTCCGTCAGCCAGTCAGAGCGCTCAAGCTACCCCGGTCGTCCGTGCTGCCACACCAACTTCCGGTAGTGACAGCTCGGCCGATTTGCGTCAGTCTCTCCTCCTCCAGATGTCCGACTCCTCTTCCCCGCGGCCCCCCCCCCCCCACCCTCCGTAGCTACCCCGCGAGTCCGCGCCGACTTCCGGTAATGGGTATAAAATCCCAAACCCAGACTCACTCGTTAGCACAGCTCAAGGATTCTCAAAGCTAGAGGTCACTACGCCGGTCGGGAGTGGAGATGCCGCGGTCCGATTGTTACCATGCCGGGCAAAGGTGGTGGTTCGTATCGTACTTAGTTTAGCTTTAAAAGTTTAATTTTTGGACTTACATTCAAAATTTATAGTTTAAACTTAACTTAACCACGTAGCTTTAGAAAGTAAATTTATGGTGCGTCAAGCCAAACGGCATTTCGGACGTTGGCGGCCGTAACTTAAGGGTTCACGGTCCCTTACTAAAACCCAGCTTTTTTTCATGTTTTTTTTAAACGCAGTTTAAAGTAAACAAAGGACGGTTTGATCTTCGTGGGGTTCCATTGATTAAACGCTCGGATCCACTTTATAGGTAGCTGCGGCTCTGTAATTTAAGGAGTTGACTTATCAACAGCAACTCTGGGAGGTTTAATGCTTTGTTAATTCACGTAGAAACAAAACTGTAAAAACAGGTCTACTATTATATATCAGCCGAGGCTGTTTATAATTTAGAGGGCTCTTTTGCGAAATCCCCTTGTGCCTATACAAATCACTTTTTCTATTTGAAAATGTTTTAACTGAACATCGTGTTTGTTCTAGTGTTGAATTTTATTGTAAATTCCCCATGTTATTTATAAACTAATTCAGTTATAAATTTGCCAAATGTAAATGTAAAGTGCGTATTGATTTTTAACATGTTTGTTCAAAAATAAAACCTGAAGTTCAAAACCCAGTTGGTTTATTCGTCCGTCGTTCGCTAGAAGTAAGAAATTAAGACAATTCTCTTAAACTTAGCTTAGCTAGCCTAATTTTCCCACCTTGGTGGCAGCGTTACCGCTTATTATTACAGTTAGCCTACAATATTAGGACATGTGTAGCTCCATTCCCTACGCCGGGACTGTAGCTGTTGTGCTTGTTTGAAACAAAAAGTACCCAAAAGTAATAGTAAGAAGATCTAGTTACACCAGGCGACCGGCGATGTTACAAGCACCTACCCCGTCGTAGCATCCGCCGTTATAGATGTTACGTCATTATCGTAGTGTTATTATTCTGTATATACATTGAATGTTTTTGTAAATATCATAGCTTACTATTAATGTGTCTTTATTTGTACATATATTTGGTCTTTACATGACCTTGGAATTGTTGTTGCTCGAATAAACATTGATACACAAATTTCAGTTGATCTTCTTTCGTATTCCTCACACTTTAATTAATGTATTCCATTACTGACTATTTACATTCTCCCCATGGTTGTAGGCATGTCCTTTGACTTGTTAAAATGAAATGGTGAAAGAAATCCACTGTTGGCTTACTTTTTAGTTTGAAATGACCTACAACGTGGTTAGACACGTCCGAATCCGAAACTGACGCCATTTTGGGGCATGGCCATCTATACATTAAACCAGCATGTTTATTTCCTGTTACACCTCAGTCTTCATTAAATTACCTTTTACTGAACCCATCAAATAAAACATATGCAATTTTGTAGTAGTAACTTACATGTCTAGACACGTTTTACTATGTAACTACATGTTTTGACTTATTCACCTATAAAACAACTTTTTTGCCAGGAGTACATGAATGGTTTTTTAGGGAAGTCAAGAGTGCCCAGTCGTTTTTGTTTTTTTTATGTTTTAAAAGTGTGTATACATTCCACCAAACTATTATAGATCCGTTTATTTTTTATTATTGTTCTAAACCGAAACTGAGCCTACCACCATCTTATGGGCGCTGCCATCTTGGGACGTGACGTCACTTCCGGTTACTGTTCTAGGCCATTTGGCCTAGTATGGAAACCTGCTGCTTCACTTCCATTTTACTCTGCTACGTATATACACTACTATAAACATTAGTTTGCCAACCAAAAGCTGTTCCACTCTGTCGTAACGATTTTTTGGTGAGGTGGTATGTATGTTCATAGTAGGAAAAATTTGGATAAATTCTGTCATTTGATTTGGGAGCAATGAGCAATTAAAGTTAGTATTCTATGAAGCGGCTGATTAAGAAAGCAGGTCTGATTTTAGACAGACTAAATAAATCTTAGTTCGCCAACCAAAACTTGTTCTACTCTGCCATAATGATTTTTATGTGAGGTGGTATGAATGTTTAGTGGGAAAAAATTTGTTTAATTTATGTCATTAGGCTTATATGCAGCGGAAAGTAGGCCTGATTTTTAGGCAAATTGAATAAACCTTAGTTCGCCAACCAAATGTTATTCCACTCTGTCGTAATGATTTTTTGGTGAGGTAGTGTGTATGTTCATTGTGGGAAAAATTTAGTTATATTCTGTCATTTGGTTTGGGAGCAATGAACTTTGGGAGCAATGAACTTAGCCTTACACGAAGTGGCTGATTAGGAAAGCAGGTCAGATTTTTAGACAAACTGTATAAACCATAGTTTGCCAACCAAAAGTTGTTCCACTCTGCCATAATGATTTTTTGGTGAGGTGGTATGTATGTTTAGTGGGAAAAAAATTTGGTTAATTTCTGTCATTTTGTTTGGGAGCAATGGGCAGATAAATTTAGGCTTATACGCAACGGCTATATAGGAAAGCAGGTCTGATTTTTTTGCAAATTGAATAAACATTAGTTCGCCAACCAAAAGCTGTTCCGCTCTGTCATAATGATTTTTATGTGAAGTGGTATGTATGTTCAGTGTGAAAAAAATTCGCTTAATGTTTGTCATTTGGTTTGGGAGCACTGGACAGATAAAGTTAGGCTTATATGCAGCGGAAAGCAGGCCTGATTTTTAGGCAAATTGAATAAACCTTAGTTCGCCAACCAAATGTTGTTCCACTCTGTCGTAACGATTTTATGGTGAGGTGGTATGTATGTTTAGTGGGAAAAAAATTTGGTTAATTTATGTCATTTGGTTTCGGAGCAATGGGCAGATAAATTTAGGCTTATACGCAGTGGCTGTTTAGGAAAGCAGGTCTGATTTATAGGCAAATTGAATAAACATTAGTTCGCCAACCAAAAGCTGAGTTCCACTCTGTCATAATGATTTTTTGGTGAGGTGGTATGTATGTTCATTGTGGGAAAAATTTGGTTAAATTCTGTCATTTGGTTTGGGAGCAATGAGCAGTTAAAGTTAGTATTCTATGAAGCGGCTGATTAAGAAAGAAAGTCTGATATTTAGTCAAACTGAATAAATCATAGTTTGCCAACCAAAACCTGTTCCACTCTGCCATAATGATTTTTACGTAAAGTGGTATGTATGTTCAGTGTGAAAAAATTCGGTTAATTTTTGCCATTTGGTTTGGGAGCACTGGGCAGATACAGTAGGCTTATATGCAGCGGAAATCAGGCCTGATTTTTAGGCAAATTGAATAAACCTTAGTTCGCCAACCAAATGTTGTTCCACTCTGCCATAATGATTTTTTGGTGAGGTGGTATGTATGTTTAGTGGGAAAAAAATTTGGTTAATTTCTGTCATTTGGTTTGGGAGCAATGAGCAGTTAAAGTTAGTATTCTATGAAGCCGCTGATTAAGAAAGCAGGTCTGATTTTTAGACAAACTGAATCCTTTACAGAAATATTTGACCCCATGAGTGGTCAAAAGGGGACCTATCAAGGCCCAATGTTTGGTCACAACGATAGGGGTCATATTGAAACATGCGGGATCAGTTCAGGACCTTGTGACATGTTTTTTGGCACTAATATGTGACTTTATTGTGACCAAATATTTGGTCACAATAGGGGTCAAAATGGAATATTTGTGGGGTCTCAAATAAACCCCACTGTTGGTCCCAACAGACCCTCATTCAGGCCGTTGTGATCTAATGTTTGACCCCCGTTTGTGACAAAAAAGTGACCAAGACAACTCCAGTCACCAAAATGTATGTTTCGGCCCCAAATTGATCCAGTTTGTGACCACAGCTAGTATCTTGATCCCAGGCAAAAGGAAAAGAAAAGTGACAGTTGATATTTGAATTCTGTCATATTATTTTTGTATTAGTTCTAAATTCCTAAGTAACATGAGTTATGTAAGAGATATTCTGTCAGGTCTGGCTGTTTTACCGTGGATATTCGCTCGTCTGCGCGAAACGGTTAGTCCAATACTCGAGGGGGTGGAGGGAAATCGCACAAGCGAATATCCGGTGGTAAAACGGGCACATCTCACGGATATGTGTTTTAATGCTAAGGTGTGACGTCGAGCCAACATATCTAGTTATAAGATTAAAAAAAAAATTATTTGAAATTTTTATTTGTGAATCATGACGTAAATTCCTAAACTCAAACTTATGGTTTAAACTTCCTGTCTGCAAAAGTCTCAAGTACGCGAGGACGTCCCTATATTCAGTCCTAGTCACCGACGTTTGTGTTTAAGGTAAACCCGTATTTTTCTACTTTATTAGTTTAAATAAGATATAGCGTATGAAATATTCAATATTCAATATTCAATTGAGTCTCGTAGGTTTGTAGGTGTTTTTTTTTGGAAGTGTCAGTAGCGTAGTTTTCGTACCGTCGGAACGTAAGGTTGCCGGGTCCGGGTCGGACCAGTGCTCCATGGGTAGCCTACTCGAGGTTTTTTTTTTTTTTCGTGTTAGTCCGATAAATGTCGCAGGTTGCAAATGTGCCTATTTATGTTGGTTGCAATGGGGTTTGCTGGATGAATTTGTGTTGTGTACGGTAGTTTTGCAAAGTCGGTCATTATATGTCACATGTCACCCCGGCTGGAGCGCGGGTTGTGTAGAGCGCGGAGAAAGTGTTAGGTTATCAAAAAAAGTGTGGGTTATCAAAGTTAACCCACGGTCACGTGTGTGGGTTTTCAGATTAACCGTATATAACGGCTACACTTTTAGCATTGGGATGTGTTGGCATGACGTCACCACCGTGCATTAAACACTATTACACTATACTTAGCATTACATTATATCCTTTACTGAATTTTTAGGTCGTAAAATACGATCAGAAAATCAGTACTTTTTTAGTGCGTTTTTGACATGGTCGTATTGTACGTTTAGTGGTAGTATTTGTTGCAAAAGACGAACAGTTTATTGCCAATTGTGCATTTTCTTTAGATTGTAAAAAACTTACAATTAATCACAATTTACGACTATTTAAGCTTGTGTCCAACAGATAACATTTCGTGGACAGTTGCAAACATTTCTTAGCTTAGCTATAGGTAGCAAAATGTTTGCAATTAGTTGTTATTTGTATAATAATTTGGCCGTTTAATACGACCATCACATTCTAGTACATAGTATAGAACCGATTAATCGTATTTTACGACCAATACATCACGTATTACGAGGAACTAGTCGTTAAAACGGCTTACTTTATGAGCCGCACATCACGTATTACGAAGCCATAGTCGTAAAAAACTACCTACTTATCGTAACGTGATGTAGTGGTCGTCTTTAACTACCTAGATACCAGTGATCATATTTTAAGACCAGTACATCGCATATTAATTGGTAAAAATTACCTACTCATCATAATATGGGATGTAGTGGTAGTTTTTTATTACCTAGATATTTTACGACCAGTACATCCCATATCGAATCACAAAAAGGACCTATTCATCGTAATGTGTGATGCAGTGATCTTTTTTTACTACCACTGGACACGAGTGGTAGCATTTTACGACCCGAACATCGTGTATTACGAGGAGCTAGTCGTTAAGGCTATCGGATAAGTTACTGGTATTGGGTTGTACTCTTACTGTTTCCAGTAGATCGTATTTAACAAGCACTTTATGATGTGTACACAACCATCCCTAATAGTTAATGTCAATGGATTTTGAAGAGCTATAGCTGCAGAATCTCTTTTCTAACTGAAACGGTTTTATGGAGACATTATGTTGCTTCATAAATTACGTTTTACCCTTATGGTTACGGATAAATGGCCATTGTATTTCACGTAATTAACTGCAATTGATTGTTTAAAATTAACCATAAAGTTTAATAACAACATACTTTAAAGTAAAATTAAGTAATCCTAAGTGTAAAACTGCAAATAATCTGCAGTTTATTTACACGTAATCAGTCCAGTAGAATAGCATTTTGCCTGGAACTAATTCAGAAGGAGATGAAACTTGGTAGATATGTTCCGAATACTGCTAAAAACTTTCCCTTAAAATTCCCCACCCTTCCGATTTGAGCTCCCGCCGTCATCTTGGAAAATGGTGGCAGTTTTTGTGTTTTTTGACTGTATAGATGAATCTACGCATTTCTTGAAAGGAAGATGTGTTACGAAGTTGCGTAATACACTGTATTAAGCAACTTTCTAACATATCTTCCTTTTAAAAAATGAGTAGATTTGGCTATGCAATGCAATCTAAAATGGAAAATGGCGGCCATTTTTGCGTTTTTTGAAAGGAAGATGTATTACAAAGTTGCGTAACACACTGTTAGGTGACTTTCTAACACATCTTCTTTTTTAAAAATAAATAGATTTGCCAGTCACTGAGCATATTCTGCAACTTAAGGATATTGGTAGATTTCACATTTTCTGGTACACAGCAATAAAAACTGTTGGTTCAGGCAAGCAAATTTCAATACTAATAATAATAAAAAAAATCTTAAATCTTAGTTTCAATGAAATAATTTAATTGTATGGAGATTTAGCTTTACAAGGCGTAAGCACCAAACCGTAGATATAGTCCAGTGAATTACCTAAAATTTCGACGTTGTCTGGAACTAATTCAGAAGGAGATGAAACTTAGTAGCTAAGTTCCGAATACTATTGTAAACTTCCCCTAAGATTCCCCACCTATCCCACTTGAGCTCCCACCGCCATCTTGGAAAATGGTGGTCATTTTCTCATTTTTTGACCGTATAGCCAAATCTATACATATTTTTTTAAGGAAGATGTGTTAGAAAGTTGCTTAACACAGTTTAAAAAATCCGTATCATATACCCTTGTCTGTACGTACAATAATCAAGTCAATGAATTCGAAATATTGTGGTTCTAAAGTGGTCAAATTCGAAAACCAAAGGGAAGTTTGGCTTAAACCTTTTTTCAGCCACAAATACATGCACAGCATAAAAATTGCAAGATGTGAAATTTTTCCCAATGCAAACTATGTTTTCTAAATTTAAAAAGTGAAGATATGCGCATCCAACAGTGCAAGCAACATGATCGTATTTTGTGAACAGTTGATCACATTTTGAGTTGTCAACATTTTGCGATCATCTGTGCGTAATTTACAGACCCAAGTAGAACAACCAAGAAGTCACTTTTTATGATGAGTTGATCGTATTTTGAGTACTGCACATTTCGCAATCATCGTAGCTCTTCAAAGACACAATTTTGTGACCAGTTGATCACATTTTGAATTGTCAACATTTTGCAGTCTTCTGTGCATATTTTACGGAATCCAATTGGAGGAATCACTGGTCACTTTTTGTAATCGGTTGGTTATATTTTGAGTAGCTCACATTTTGCGGTCATTTGTACATATTATCAGTCCTTTAAGACTTGTTTTATGAACAGTTGATCACATTTTGAGTTGTAAACAGTTTACAGTCAACTGTGCGTAATATACGTACTACAAATTGAATTGTTGTAGTCGTTTTTTGTGATCAGTTAAACGTATTTCATTTCACTGTTAACATTTTGCAACCAACTCGACGTAAAATATGAACAGTTTTGTTGCTTACTGAGCACATTTTGCGATCAGTTGTACTTCTTGAGTCCCTTTTATAGTACATGCAAGATCTTGAAATAAAACGGTTAAATGTTACCAAGAAACGAGTAGTTTACGAGCAAAACAACTAGTATACGTACAGAAAACGTACACAACATTTCAGTAAGGGATACCATACTTGGACCTGCACTATGTATTTATACCATCACTTACCTTCTTTGACATCATTCCTAGCTGTACTGACACGTTTGGATCTAGTGAGTAAATCTTATATAGGCACTTTTCTTAAAAGTTATGGGTGTGAGATTTCCATTAATTGATTTTTGCTAAAGTTTGGGACAGTTTGACTTTGTTTTAAACAATTAATTGGTATTAATTGTTTTATTAATTAATTAATTACCTGCATTATGTATTTATACCATCACTTACCTTCTTTGACATCATTCCTTGCTGTACTGACACGTTTGGATCTAGTGAGTAAATCTTATATAGGCACTTTCCTTAAAAGTTAAAAGTTATGGGTGTGAGATTTCCATTAATTGATTTTTGCTAAAGTTTGGGGCAGTTTGACTTTGTTTTAAACAATTAATTGGCATTAATTGTTTTACACTATAGAAGCCATTTGTTACGCAAATAGAATCTACACGAAATTAAGGAAGTGTCACACATCGTTTGACATTCTCAAACTAACCTAAACTCAGTTTCCATATTGCGACATTATTAAGAGTTGGCATCCAAATCTTTGTACTTAACACATTTATAATGAAACAGACTGGTAATGACTATAAATACAATAATGTTGAAGAATTTTAATAATTGAACAATAAAATAATTTCTCTTAAATACAAAATTCACAAGTAGGCAGAACTTTCATTTACCTTTTAAACTGGAATAATTTTATTTGTTGACAGTGTGTTGAGCATAAATATTAAGGTTTTTCTAAGGTTTTTCTATGTTGGGTTCCAGCTTTGGCTTGCTAAGTTTGAGCAGTTGAATCAACACGCTTCACAATGTTTCTTTTTACCAGCCAGGACCCAGCTCTGAATTACAGTAAATCCTATAAATATTCAGATAGTGTTATGCCGGTTCTTTAGTTTATATAAGAACTTTAGATAGCTGTTTGGCTCAATAATAGTGTTTAATTTGCTGGGTTCAAAGACTTTATCACAAACAGTGACTTTTTTTTGTAAGGTGGCCAAGCCCAAAATCAATCAAAATAGAATCTAATTTTCTGGATTGAAAACCCTATTTTGAGTCCGAAAAAGTGGGTCCTATTTTTGACCTTCCTTTGGTACATAAATTCAGTGTGTATCCGCAATTCAAGATTTCCTTTGTTGTAATCAGTATTCACATGTAAAAGTAGTTCCAGGAGACAAGAAAATTCAGTAACAGACTAATCTGGTTACAATGGGGCGGGCCAATTTTTTTTTAAATATTAGGGCTGCAGTGTTCTTGGTCTCCAACTTTGTCTTTCTTAATGGGTTTAGAAAAATGCTGCCAAATATATAAAATGGACAAATGAAACACACTCTTTTGAAAATCTTTGCAATATTTTGGAGCAATTTTGGGTCAGTTTCTGGGGCATTTGGAGAACTCTCGGCCCTGTTGTGTGGCCACCTAAGTTTTTTTTATTTTTTTTTATTTTGAAAATACTTGTAGGAAGCCGCTTTTTTTAGACTCAAGAATTTGATTTTTGATCCAAAAAATTTCCCCTTTTTTTATTTTTTTTAAAGGACTTTCTTGCATCGCAAAATGCGACCAGTGTGCTCAAATTGGCGCCAAATTGGTCAAGTTAACAGTATTCTCAAAAGTCACAGTTTGTGACCAAGTGGGGCCAAACAGGGGTCTCGGTGTTAAAGCCCCAAACCGTGGCCAAGTGGGGGTTTTGCGTGACCAAGTGGGGTCAAACTGGGGCCTATTCCCAGACCCTGATCAACTCGACCCTTGTGTGACCTAGTTGCAGTACTCTGTAAGTCACATTTTGTGACCAAGTGGGGTTAAGAGGGGTCAAGTTGTTAAACCCCCGAGCCGTGGCCAAGAGGGGGTCTTGTGTGGCCAAGTCTGAATATTCTGAAGTCACCAATTGTGATCAAGGGGAGTCAAACTGGGGCCAAGTTGATCCAGTCCCAAACTGTGGCTAACTAGGGCCTTGTGTGACCAAATTGTAATATTCTTAAGTCACAGTTTGTGACCAAGTGGCATCAAACAGGGGTCTAGGTCTTAAAACCGTGGCCAAGTTGGGATCTTGTGTCCCAGCCTCAATATTCTTAAGTCACTAACTGTTACCAAGTGGGGTCAAACTGGGGGGCAAGGTGGTCAAGTCCCAAACCATGACCGACTAGGGCCTTATGTGACCAAGTTGTATTATTCTTAAATCACAGTTTGTGACCAACTGTGGTCCTGTGACTAAGACTGAATATCTTTAAGTCACCAGTTGTGACCAAGTGGGGTCAAACTGGGGCCAAGTTTGCCAAGTTCCAAACTGTGACCAACCAAACTGTGGGGCTTGTGTGACCAAGTTGTGATATTTCTTAAGTCACAGTTTATGACCAGGTGCGGTCAAACAGGGCGCAAAGCGATAAAGCCTCCAACTGTGTCTAAGTAACGGTCTTGTGTGACCAAGCTTGAATATTCTGAAGTCGCAGTTTGTGATCATTTCGGGCCTATCCGGGGTCTACAAACTGCAGGCCCCAAACTGTGACTTTCTTTGGGCTTGTTGGGGCCAGTCAGCAAACACAGGTTACGATTTGTGATCAATTGGGGTCAAATGAGGGCCAAACACTGTAAAAACCCCGGATTGTGACTTAAACTTGGGATGTAGTGGGATCACGCATTGAAAACCTCTGGCTGTGAGGTCTACTGTGCCCAGTGTGGGATCTGTTTGGACCCTTGCGACCATTTTGTGACCTAAAAGGGGTTCGTTAGGGAACATTTTTGACCAAATTTTTCTGTAAGGGATAAATCATAGTTCGCCAACCAAAACCTGTCCTACTCTGCCATAATGATTTTTATGTGAGGTGGTATGTATGTTTAGTGGGAAAAAAATTCGGTTAATTTTTGTCATTTGGTTTGGGAGCACTGGGCAGATAAAGTTAGGCTAATATGCAGCAGAAAGCAGGCCTGATTTTCAGGCAAATTGAATAAACCTTAGTTCGCCAATCAAATGTTGTTCCACTCTGTTGTAATGAATTTTTGGTGAGGTGGTATGTATGTTCATTGTGGGAAAAATTTGATTAAATTCTGTCATTTGGTTTGGGAGCATTGATCAGTTAACTTAGCCTTCTACGAAGTGGCTGATTAGGAAAGCAGGTCTAATTTTTAGACAAACTGAATAAACCATAGTTTGCCAACCAAAAGCTGTTCCACTCTGCCATAATGATTTTTTGGTGAGGTGGTATGTATGTTAAGTGGGAAAAAATTTGGTTAATTTGTGTTGGGCAGATAAAGTTAGGCTTATACGCAGTGGCTGTTTAAGAAAGCAGGTCTGATTTTTAGGTAAATTGAATAAACCTTAGTTTGCCAACCAAAAACTGTTCCACTATGTCGTAATGATTTTTTGGTGAGGTGTATGTATGTTCATTGTGGGAATAATTTGGTTAAAATCTGTCATTTGGTTTGACTGCAATGAGCAGTTAGAGTTAGGCTTATACGAAGCGGCTGATTAAGAAAGCAGGTCTGATTTTAGACAAACTGAATAAATAATAGTTCGCCAACCAAAACCTGTACCACTCTGCCGTATTGATTTTCATGTGAGGTGGTAAGTATGTTTAGTGGGAAAAAATTAGGTTAATTTCTGTTATTTGGTTTGGAAGCACTGGGCAGATAAAGTTAGGCTTATACTCAGCGGCTGTTTAGGAAAGCAGGTCTGATTTTTAGGCAAATTGAATAAACATTAGTTCGCTAACCACAAGCTGTTCCACTCTGTCGTAATGATTTTTTGGTGAGGTGGTATGTATGTTCATTGTCGGAAAAATTTGGTTAAATTCTGTCATTTGGTTTGGGAGCATTGAACAGTTAACTTAGCCTTCTCCAAAGTGGCTGATTAGGAAAGCAGGTCTGATTTTTAGACAAACATCATTTGGTTTGGGAACACTGGGCAGAAAAAGTTAGGCTTATATGCAGCGCAAAGCAGGCCTGAATTTTAGGCAAATTGAATAAACCTTAGTTTGCCAACCAAACGTTGTTCCACTCTGTCGTAATGATTTTTTGGTGAGGTGGTACGTATGTTCATGGTGAGAAAAATTTGGTTAAATTCTGTCATTTGGTTTGGGAGCAATGAACAGTTAAACTTAGCCTTATACGAAGTGGCTGATTAGGAAAGCAGGTCTGAGTTTTAGACAAACTGAATAAAGCATAGTTCGCCAACCAAAAGCTCTTCCACTCTGCCATAATGATTTTTTGGTGAGGTGGTATGTATGTTTAGTGGGGGGAAAATGGTGTTAATTTCAGTCATTTGGTTTGGGATCTATGGGCAGATAAAGTTAGACTTATACGCAGCGGCTGTTTAGGAAAGCAGGTCTGATTTTTAGGCAAATTGAATAAACCTTAGTTCGCTAACCAAATGCTGTTCCACTCTGCCGTAATGATTTTTTGGTGAGGTGGTATGTATGTTAATTGTGAAAAGAATTTGGGTAATTTCTGTCATTTGGTTTGGGAGCATTGTGCAGTTGTAGTTAGGCTTATGTGCAGTGGAAAGAAGGTCTGATTTTTTATGCAAACTGAATAAACCATAGTTCTCCAACCAAAAGCTGTTCCACTCAGCCATAATGATTTTTTGGTGAGGTGGTATGTATGTTTAGTGGGGAAAAAATGTGGTTAATTTCTGTAATTTGGTTTGGGAGCAATGGGCAGATAAAGTTAGGCTTATACGCAGCAGCTGTATAGGAAAGCAGGTCTGATTTTTAGGGAAATTGAATAAACCTTAGTTCGCCAACCAAAAGCTGTTCCACTCTGCTCTAATGATTTTTATGTGAGGTGGTATGCATGTATAGTGGGACAAAAATTTGGTGAATTTCTGTCATTAGGCTTATAAGAAGAGGCTGTTTAATTAAGCAGGTCTAATTTTTTAAGCAAATTGAATAAACCTTAGTTCGCCAACCAAAAGTTGTTCCACTATACCGTAATGATTTTTTGGCGAGGAGGAATGTATCTTCATATTGGAAAACAAATTGGTTAAATTCTGTATTTGGTTTGGGAGCAATAGGCAGCTCAAATAAGGCTTATATGCAGCGGAAAGCAGGTCTGATTTTTAGGCAAATTGAATAAACCTTAGTTCTCCAATCAAAAGCTGTTCCACTCTGCTGCAATGATTTTTTGGTGGGGTGGTAAGTATGTCAATTGTGTAAAAAAAAATTGGTTACATTCTGTCATTTGGTTTGGGAGCAATGGGCAGTTAAAGTTAGTCTTACATGCAGCGTCAGTTTACGATAAAAGACCTGTTTTGTAGGCAAATATACACTTTTTTTTTGTTGGCTGCCCTTCCCCCCTCCCCCATTCCTTTCCAGTATTTTTTATTCTTCTATGTAAGCTCTGGGTTCCAACTTGACAACTTATTTTCATCACTTTTACATTTGCAGCCTTTTTTTTTCAAAATACAAACAGAATCTAATTTTGTTCTATTTGGCCATGTAAAATACAGATTCCATAATACACCTACATAGTGAAAAAGTTAAGCATGTAGCCAACTTCCAAAATTATAATACGTTAATAAAAGAAATAATAAAAAAAACATCTTCGTTGCAACGGTTGTTTTTATTGCATATAGTTCGCATTTGTAGCGATAGAGATTTCATTTAGTTCTGTTGTTTGCTTTGCGCTAATGGCATGCATTAAACGAAAGCCACGTTTGATTAAACTATACCGTAACAAACACTAGCCTTGGCAATACATTAAAGCGAAGGAACGTTCCTAATTGATATCTTATTTACACAATATTGTATGCCGTCTTCTTTCTTACGTTTGCTTTTCTTGTAAATTGCTTAGATCGTAGCGTTTACATCTGACAGAGGAGAAATCTTAAGGGACGGTACTTCGTTGGCCATTTTTATCAAATTTCCTCGATACACTACCGGATGTAGTTTTTTAAGAAATCATCAAACAATTATTAAGTGGTCCACGACCCCGATTTCAGTGTTAAACGTGGCATTTACCTGTATCTTTTTCATGTTTTCTCGCGGTCCCCCTCCGTTTAGCTAACTCCCGCCAAAGCAGGCCAAGCAGCGAACGAACGTCAAGTGATCGATTAGGGACTATATTCGATTGTGCGCGTGACGACGAAATCGAGAAAGAATTGTGCCAAAATAAAGGCGCATTGAGAAGCTGCGTTCTTCGAGCACTAGAGTAGAGAGGAATGCAGCTACTATCTCAGTTGGCCTTGGCCAAAGTAGAACGCGATCGACGAACCATTTTTGCGTGTAAGTCTATGAAGAACGATAATGAAAAGTGGTCGAAGTTGAATTCCGAGAATAAATTAAAGACGGATAAAGAAATGGCTAGATTTCTCATTTACTGTTGACTTGGTTACTATTGAAACATAGGGGTATATTATTAGTGTCGTATAGTGTTCCTTCGTTGCACCTATGAAAGGTTGCGGGAGGAGGAAGCAGACTTGTTACTTCAAATATATTGCTTATTTAAACCAACAAAACTGTGTTCATTGTTTGTGAAAAAAATTCTTCCACCGACCGTTTTTCGTTTAGTGTTACGGACAGAAAACTTTTTATTAGGCCAAATTTTTTTTATATAATTGAGCGATAGGCCATAGTCGTTTCTAGGGGTGACTCCCGTCCTCTCCCCATAAAAAAAATACCACACTGCGGTAAATGTTTTGACCCACCATCTTCCATTTTTTCTAAAGTTTCAATTTTTCAGTTTTTATAATCCACTTTTTTTGACGGAGGACTCTTCGGTTTGCGTGGACGCCGGAGGGGATAAGGCACAAGATGAACTATATACTTAGACTGATAGTATTTTTTTTTTCCCAAAAAAAATAGATATTTTTTAGTAGAGAGAAACTGGTATTTGTTTACTTTGGTGAGTACCAGTACTTGAAAGAAAGACCTTATGATGATGACACTGACAGTATTTTTTAATGTAAACAAAATAGTTTCAAGTCCTAAAAAAATTTGCTTCAAGCCCCCCCCCTTCGCCCCACAATATATTTTTATTTGCCACCCCAATTTCCAAAAGTTTCAATATTACAGTAATACCTCAAATATTTTGGCGGCTAGGAGGGAGCTTGGAGAACTTCTTTGGTTGTGGTCGGCGGGGGGACTGGCACAAATTAACGCACTTCGTGATGACATTCACAGTATTTTTTAACGCATACGCATAATACTTTCCCCCCTCCCCCCGCCCAAAAAAAATCTACCTACCGATCGACCCCTGGCTTTTATTTCAATGTTGCTGCAGCCAAAGTATTTTACCTAAGGCTAGGTTATTTTTTTATTTAATTGAACGAGACGCCCTAGTCGTTTCCAGAAATGCCTCTTCTTTTTCCCTCCTCCTAAATATACCTCCCCCCTCCCCCGCAGTACATTTCTTTACCCACCACTTCCCCATTTCCAAAAGTTACAATATTACATTTGTTATACCCCAACTTTTTTACAGTTCTTTTTTATTTTATTTTATTTTTTTGGAGGGGGGGTTATGGGACCACATGCACGTCATTATGACATCGATGGTAGTTTTTTTTAATAGTTAGACGATAGGCCGTAGTTGTTTCAAGTGATACGTTCCCTCTTCAGCCCCCCCCCCCCAAAAAAAATACTACAGCCACCACATATTTTCTTTTACCCTCCCCCCCCACCCACTTCCAAAAGTTTCATTTATACAGTTGTTATACCCCAACTTATGTATGGCGTGAAATGAAGAAAGAACTTCTTCCATTTACGTGGGGGTTGGGGGAAGGTAACGGCACACATGAACTTTGTGATGACACTGTCATTATGTTTTCTGAATTCAAATGAGTAGCAACTCTTATTTACATGTAGGATAAAATAAAGTAATAAATAAAATGCTTCACCGGCCTACCAGTTTTATTTCAATGTTACGGCAACCAAACTTATTTCCTTCAGGCCTAATTTGTTTTATACTTGAACGTTAGTCGATATGGCGATAACGACCCGACCCCCCCCCCCCCCCCACCCCTTACACACATACACACAAAACCCTTCCCCGTTGCTTCTTTACTTTCCACGTCCGCTCCCACTCATTTTCGAGTGTCAGTTTTTATTGTTATACCACACGTTTTTGGGCGGGGAGTAGGGAGTTTTTCTTTAGTTTGGGGGGGGGGGGGGGAGTGAAGGGGAAGGGAGCAGGAATGGATAAAATGAGGTGATTACAAAACAGGGATTTCATGATGACAATGACAGTAATTTTTTTTTACGCAAAGGAGTTTGATGCAGCTCCTCACAAAAAATTTTTATCAACATACCTAGCATGATCTTAGTAACTTTATACAAAAATATACTCGAGGTATCACAACAGAAACACGCGAGAAAAATACCATAGAAACTGGAAGTTTTTTTGCAATATTATTAACGTTGCAACATTCGCAGAATGGATTTGCAACGTGGGGGATTTCTACCGCATTGGTTTGTTTACGTTTTCGCTATCAATGCGCGAGCCAAGGCAAACTGGGATTGAAGCTGCATTAGCTCCTCAGGTAGCCTTGGCGCGAGCACGCTGATTCATGCTTGACGTGTAGTGGCTGGAATTCCAGCCACTATACTTGACGACACGCGTCTTCCAGCCGGCGGATATTACGACAGAGTATCAATCCGCACGTTCGGCTCGCGGGCCTATATTGTTACGCAATTTCGCGTGTGTGAAGAAGCGCTACCGTCCCCTTAAGACTTTTTTCATCTTCGTTGACTGCTTTTAGAACCCCTGGCGCCATCTATCATTCACATTTGGTACTAGCGTCGCACACCATGAACATAATAATATTAGCTTCTAGATGACCCCCATACTAGCGAATGTGGTGCTGGAATGTCGAGCCAACTACAGCCACTACTGAACAAGGCACAACTGTAAGCATCTCGTTACCGGAAAATATTAGAAATACATCACGTAACAGAACTAACGGCACACGCCATTCGATAAGCTACTTACACAGAGCACCGATTGCTAGACAGCGAACGCATGCAAATTTCTCTATGAAACAACGACCAACTGTAACAAACAACGAGTTAAGAGATTAAACCAAGTTCATATTAAGCTTCACGCTCTATCCTAAAAATACCGTGTGTACGATAACCAGTCCTAGAGTAGATAAGAAAACGCATATTCAACTCACGAAGACTGCTAGGCTACAACTTTCGAAACAGTGAACTCGACTTCTCTCAGAAGTTTAAAACATGCCGCACCCGGCACATAATTTTTACAACACTAGGATATAACAATAACGGAAAACTCCTTTTACCTTAATAGGTCGACACTGGAATCCCATATGACTTTGTAAAGTAAAACTGAGGTACGTCCACCCAGCAATAACTTCACACAGCATACAAGAAATGACGAACTACTTCTGGACAAGCCGAGTTTCTACCAGCAGACGATTAAGCACAGGTGCACACGTGCGTTTTTGGAACGCGGCGGCGCCGCTGCGGTGACGCATCCAATCAATGCACACGTGCGTTTTATTAACGCGCGTTGACGCCGCGGTGCCGCTTTGGTGACGTATGTGCGCGTTCGGTTCCTTAACCTGGTGTACAAAAAATTATAGTTTGAAACCAATGAGACGATGTTGCTTATTTGCCTACCTCGTGAACAAAAAATATATTTTAAAACCAATGCGAGGAATTTTGGTACATTGATGTACTAATTTAAGACGTACCAGGGGAAAATGTTATACATCCTCTACAGATTAACTAAAATTTCGGATAAGTTCTTTAATTACTTTCCAATGATTCTTCAATGATTTCTGCAGCAACATTTCATATTTCAGGATAGTTCTTTACTCCCCCAATAAACAATTCCATGTCTATTTCTTCGAAATTGGACGCCATTTTCGGTAACTCTTTTGCGGTAAACGGCGGACATATGCACAGCTCAAGTCACCCAAGGTACTCAGAGACGCAATTGCGTTTTTTAACGCTGCGGTACCGCCGCGTTGATGGGGGGAATTGCGGTGCAAAACGACCGCGGCAGTCGAGCGGCGGGCGGTAACGCAACGTCGACGCAGATACGTGTGCAGCACCCAACAGATGGCACGTAAACCAAACCGCAAACGCGGTACCGCAGCGGCGACCGCACGTGTGCACCGGAGCTAAAATGAAGTGCGCGGCAGCGCCGCTAAAACCCACGAACGGACTAATGGAAATCATCCCTTGCTGTAGAGCCTGTCTAAAACTATACGTTTTAACAGGGAGGAAATTAGCATATCAGGCATATCACATGACGAGTTTTAATAAAAGAACAAGTTGACAATGAACAGAAAACACAATATTTAAGAGTGCAAATATCTATATTAATAACTAGGTAAGTACTTTATTTAGTTAACTTAAAATCATTTAATTATTTAACCCAAGTAAGTTATAAATTAGTAAATTCCGAAAGGGAATCTTAAAATGTAAACCAACAGCCCTCGAGATACCTACGTGTGCTCATAAAGCATCCAGGAGTCTAGGAAGTATTCGGGAAGTCGACCAAATGCAGTGTGCTACATCACGCGGCCAGAATCAATCGCGGAATGCGATACGGTAAAACACGCATGGATATAGTTGCACTGTGATACTCTTTGCAAAATTTATCCTAGCACTGGGGAAAGTTTAAACTAAGTTGCCAATAGCGGTTCGATTTTAGAAATTGCTGTATGCATTATCTTTAAGATATACAGCATTTTCATATTTGTGTCAGCCTGCTCAATACATGCATTAACTTCGTCGCACAATTACGACAAAAATGATGAATTATGAGATGTGTATCCCAGGACGATATATGGTAAACTGCCATATGGTAATCCTACAATATATTTAGTTTTTTATTTTTAATTACAAACTATATACTATAACTATACTATACTATAACTATACACTTAGACTGTTAGTATTTTTTTATCCCAAAAAAATTAATATTTTTTAGTAGAGAGAAACTGGCATTTGTTTACTTTGGTTAGTATCAGTACTTTAAAGAAAGACCTTATGATGATGACACTGACAGTATTTTTTAATATAAACAAAATAGCATTAAGTCCTAAAAAAATTTGCTTCAAGCCACCCCCCCCCCCCTTCGCCCCACGATATATTTTTATTTGCCACCCCAATTTCCATATGTTTCAATATTACAGTTATACCTCAAATTTTTTGGCGGCTAGGAGGGAGCTTGGAGAACTTCTTCGGTTGTGG
This sequence comes from Lithobius niger, assembly GCA_023313725.1. Lineage (NCBI taxonomy): Eukaryota > Metazoa > Arthropoda > Chilopoda > Lithobiomorpha > Lithobiidae > Lithobius > Lithobius niger. The sequence goes on along the minus strand of JAHWFP010093173.1, from coordinate 34,662 downwards.
TCGGCGGGGGGACTGGTACAAATTAATGCACTTCGTGGTGACATTCACAGTATTTTTTAACGCATACGCATAATACTTTCCCCCCTCCCCCCGCGCAAAAAAATCTACCTACCGATCGACCCCTGGCTTTTATTTCAATGTTGCTGCAGCCAAAGTATTTTCCCCAAGGCTAGGTTATTTTGTTTATGTAATTGAACGAGACGCCTTAGTCGTTTCCAGAAATGCCTCTTCTTTTTCCCTCCCCTAAATATACCTCTCCCCTCCCCCGCAGTACATTTCTTTACCCACACCTTTCCCATTTCCAAGAGTTACAAAATATTACATTTGTTATACCCCAACTTTTATTGCGGTAAGGAGACAGTTTTTTTTTTTATTTTATTATAATTTTTTGGAGGAGGGGGGGGGGTTATGGGACCACATGCACGTCATTATGACATCGATGGTAGTTTTTTTTTAATAGTTAGACGATAGGCCGTAGTTGTTTCAAGTGATACGTTCCCTCTTCAGGTCCCTCCCCCAACCCCAAAAAAATAATACTGCCACCACAGATTTTCTTTTACCCTCCCCCCCCCCACCCACTTCCAAAAGTTTCATTTATACAGTAGTTATACCCCAACTTATGTGTGGCGTGAAATGAAGAAAGAACTTCTTCCGTATAGGTGGGGGTTGGGGGGAAGGTAACGGCACACATGAACTTTGTGATGACACTGTCATTATGTTTTCTTAATTCAAACGAGTAGCAGCTCTTATTTACGTGTAGGATAAAATAAAGTAATAAATAAAATGCTTCACCCACCTACCAGTGTTATTTCAATGTTACGGCAACCAAACTTATTTCCTTCAGGCCTAATTTGTTTTATACTTGAATGATAGTCGATATGGCGATAACGACCCTACCCCCCTCCCCTCCCCCCACCCCTTACACACATACACACAAAACCCTTCCTCGTTGCTTATTTACTTTCCACGTCCGCTCCCACTCATTTACGAGAGTGTCTTTTTCTATTGTTATACCACACGTTTTTGGGCGGGGAGTAGGGAGGATTGATTTGGTTTGGGGGGGGGGGGGGGTGAAGGGGAAAGGAGCAGGAATGGATAAAATGAGGTAATTGCAAAACAGGGATTTCATGATGACAATGACAGTAACTTTTTTTACGCAAACAAGTTTAATGCAGCCCCTCACAAAAAATTTTTACCAACATACCTAGCATGTTCTTAGTAACTTTATACAAAAATATACTCGAGGTATCACAACAGAAACACGCGAAAAAAATACAATAGAAAGTGGAAGTTTTTTTTGCAATATTATTAACGTTGCAACATTCGCAGAATGGATTTGCAACGTGGGGGATTTCTATCGCATTGGTTTGTTTACGTTTTCACTATCAATGCGCGAGCCAAGGCAAACTGGGATTGAAGCTGCATTAGCTCCTCAGGCAGCCTTGGCGCGAGCACGCTGATTCATGCTTGACGTCACGCGTCTTCCAGCCGGCGGATATTACGACAGAGTATCAATCCGCACGTTTGGCTCGCGGGCCTATATTGTTACGCGATTTCGCGTGTGTGAAGAAGCGCTACCGTCCCTTTAAGACTTTTTTCATCTTCGTTGAATGCTTTTAGAACCCCTAGCGCCATCTATCATTCACATTTGGTACTAGCGTCGCACACCATGAACATAATAGTATTAGCTTCTAGATGACCCCCATACTAGCGAATGTGGTGCTGGAATGTCGAGCCAACTACAGCCACTACCAAACAAGGCACAATTGTAAGCCTCTCGTTACTGGAAAATATTAGAAATACATCACGTAACAGAACTAACGGCACACGCCATTCTATAAGCTACTTACACGGAGCACCAATTGCTAGACAGCGAACGCATGCAAATTTCTCTATGAAACAACGACCAACTGTAACAAGCAACGAGTTAAGAGATTAAACCAAGTTCATAATAAGCTTCACGCTCTATCCTAAAAATACCGTGTCTATGATAACCAGTCCTAGAGTAGATAAGAAAACGCATAATAAACTCACGAAGACTTGCGAAACAGTGAACTCGACTTCTCTCATAAGTTTAAAACATGTCGCTCCCGGCACATAATTTTTACAACACTAGGCTATAACTATAACGGAAAACTCCTTTTACCTTAATAGGTCGACACTGGAATCCCATATGACTTTGTAGAGTAAAACTGAGGTGCGTCCCCCCAGCAATAACTTCACGCAGCATACAAGAAATGACGTACTACTTCTGGACAAGCCGAGTTCCTACCAGCAGACGAATAAACGCCAGTGCAGACATGCGTTTTTGGAACGCGGCGTCGCCGCTGCAGTGACGCATCCAATCAATGCACACGTGCGTTTTATTAACGCGCTTGACGCCGCGGTGCCGCTTCGGTGACGTATGTGCGCGCTCGGTTCCCTAACCTCGTGTACAAAAAATTATAGTTTGAAACCAAAGAGACGATGTTGCTTTATTCGCCTACCTCGTGAACAAAAAAATTATTTTAAAACCAATGCGACGAATTTTGGTACATTGATGTACTAATTTAAGACGTACCAGGGGAAAATGTTATACATCCTTTGCAGATTAACTCAAAAATTCGAATAAGTTCTTTAATTACTTTCCAATGATTCTTCAATCATTTCTGCAGCAACATTTCATATTTCAGGATAGTTCTTTACTCCCCCAATAAACAATTCCATGTCTATTCTTCGAAATTGGACGCCATTTTCGGTAACGCTTCTGCGGTAAACGGCGGACATATGCACAGCTCAAGTCACCCAAGGTACTCAGAGAAGCAATTGCATTTTTTGAACGCTGCGGTACCGCCGCGTTGACGGGGGAATTGCGGTGCAAAACGACTGTGGCGGTCGAGCGGCGGGCGGTAACGCAACGTCGGCGCAGGTACGTGTGCAGTACCCAACAGATGGCACGTAAACCAAACCGCAAACGCGGTACTGCAGCGGCGACCGCACGTGTGCAACGGTGCTAAAATGAAGTGCGCGGCAGCGCCGCTAAAACCCACGAACGGACTAATGGAAATCATCCCTTGCTGTAGAGCCTGTCTAAAACTATACATTTTAACAGGGAGGAAATTAGCATATCAGGCATATCACATGACGAGTTTTAATAAAAGAACAAGTTGACAATGAACAGAAAACACAATATGTAAGAGTGCAAATATCTATATTAATAACTAGGTAAGTACTTTATTTAGTTAACTTAAAATCATTTAATTATTTAACCCAGGTAAGTTATAAATTAGTAAAATCCGAAAGGGAATCTTAAAATTTAAACCAACAGCCCTCGAGATACCTACGTGTGCTCATAAAGCATCCAGGAGTCCAGGAAGTATTCGTGAAGTCGACCAAATGCAGTGTGCTACACCACGCGGCCAGAATCAATCGCGGAATGCAATACAGTAAAACACGCATGGATATAGTTGCACTGTGATACTCTTTGCAAAATTTATCCTAGTACTGGGGAAAGTTTAAACTAAGTTGCCAATAGCTGTTCGATTTTAGAAATTGCTGTATGCATCATCTTTAAGGTATACAGCATTTTCATATTTGTGTCAACCTGCTCAATACATGCATTAACTTCGTCGCACAATTACGACAAAAATGATGAGTTATGGGATGTGCATCCCAGGACGATATATGGTAAACTGCCATATGGTAATCCTACAATATATTTAGTTTTTCTATTTTTATTTATAAAATTATTGTAATAGCGCCCCCCCCCCCATAGAAAGTATGACAACAATTTTAGATTAAACAACAATTTCACGACTGATGTAGGCGAGAGCAGAGGCAAGAACGGAATACAACCAGGCGCCGCCATATTTTTTTATATGGCGGCGCCTACGGGTGTTACCCATGGTTGTACCCAGTTCTCGTACTCGCCTCTGCTCTCGCCTAATAAGATTCGTGAAATTGTTGTTTTAATCCGAAATTGTTGTCATGCTCTTTATAGGAGAGGTTACAATAATTTTTTTTAAATAAAATACATAAATAGATATACAGGGTGAGGCAACTGAAGTGTCCGGTAACAATATCTTCTAAAGACGTGTAATTAGCTCAAATCAAAATACCTACCAATACTAAGCAAACCCGGGCAGATGTAATGTCTGCTGTAAATATGACCTTGAAAGATGCTTTCAAGGTCAACCAAAAGTTAACTCCGAAACTATGCAAGATAACGGCATGAAGTAAATCAGAAAGTTGTTTAGGATCATGAACCCAGGCCAACACAGAAAACGTAAGAGAAATCGTGCCATAAACAAGGGAGATATGGGCAAAACAAAGTGTGTAGTGCAGGAAAGCCGGTCAAAGGCAAGCAATACCTTATTAATAATTGTTCAGCTGTCTCCTGGCTGGTTTCCCTGTAACTGCTAATTGTTTCACGTACGATCTAGGGAAACAATAGTATCAACGGTTAAAATGACCTTGGGGAATGCGTTCAAGGTCATCCAAAACGCATCTCGTATACGAAGCAAGATAGGAAATAAGTTCCAAATAACTAAAGTGCCTGATAAGGAAAATAAAAGGGAACATCTCTCTCATTTGACGATGTAGGAAACTAATCAATTTAGGATGTGTTCGAAGTGCCCACCCGCAGCAGTGTTGCGCTCGCTGTGCACTACTGCTGCGAAAAGCACGAAGTTGCGCAGGAGCAATTGAGGCACAACACTTACGGATTCTATTCTCCAGGTTATTAATACTGGCAGGCAATGTTTGATAAACCTGTTCCTTAAAGTGCCCCCAAAGAAAATAGTCAAGTGGCGACAGATCGGGAGACCTTGTTGGGCACCGGCCAGCTAACAGGTCCTCCCCGTCCGATCCATGCAGCTGGGAACAGCGTATTAAGGTAGCCGCGGACATCACCGTGAAAGTGAGGGGGAGCACCATCATGTTCGAACATCATGTCACGTCGTCTAGCAAGTGGTAAATTGTCCACAAAAGGTTCAACCACTTCTCGCAAGATCATTTGCAAATACCGAGCCCCAGTTAACGTGCCTTGGTAGAAAACAGGGCCCACCAGCCGGTTCCCCATTATACCACACCACACGTTTATGCACCAATTAACATGGTGTCATGTTTCCCAGTGAGGATTATCCACACTGCAACAGTGGCAATTATGCGTATTGACGACCCCATCACGAGTAAATTGAGATTCCTCTGAGTACAGAATGTTGTCAAAAAAGTTCTCACTTTCCTGTACTTTGTTCAGCAACCAGTTGGAGAGGTCACCACGTTCTGGATAGTCACGTTCCTCAAGTCCTTGATGCCATTGCACGTGGTCAGGGTGAAAATTGTGACTCCGTAGGATTTTTAGCACTGATCGCTGACTTATTCCACTAATGCGAAATCGCCCTTGAACTCGTACGTGGATTTAATTGGCAATACGCTATTACGGCAGCTGCATTAGCATCATTTGTGGTAGGTCGTGGCTGTTCATGTGGTGGTCGTTTTTTAAGTGATCCAGAACCGTTTGCTCGCGCAAGCAGTCGTACAATAGTGTTCCTCGAAGGTTGCTGCACACCAGGAAATCTTTGTCCAAACTCTTGGGTAGCTCGTGTTGCATTACTGTTGCATTCACCATAAATTATTATCATCTCAACATACTGCTCACTTGTGTATGGATACATGATTATTATGTAAATACATGCTCATTTCTAATTACCATAAAGTTTGTTTTAGCAGTTGGGGCCTCATTCGTCACATCCTCAAATGAGAGAGATGTTCCTTTTATTTTTCTTAACAGGCAATAAAATCTAGCTTGGCAATAATACTAACTGCACGGTGGTCAGCACTTTCCTATTTGGAAGTTATTACCTATCTTGCTTCGTATTCAAGATGCGTTATTGATGACCTTGAACGTATTCCCCAAGGTCATTTTAACCGTTGATACTAGAGTTTCCCTAGATCGTACGCGAAACAATTAGCAGTTATAGGGAAACCAGTCAGGAGGCAGCTGTACTAATAAGGTATTGCTTGCCTTTGACCGACTTTCCTGCACTACACACTTTGTTTTGCCCATATCTCCCTTGTTTATGGCACGATTTCTGTTACGTTTTCTGTGTTGGCCTGGGTTCATGATCCTAAACAACTTTCTAATTTACTTCATGCCGTTAACTTGCATAGTTTCGGAGTTAACTTTTGGATGACCTTGAAAGCATCTTTCAAGGTCATATTTACAGTAGACATTACATCCGCCCGGGTTTGCTTAGTATTGGTAGGTATTTCGATTTGAGCTAGTTACACGTCTTTAGAACACATTGTTACCAGACACTTCAGTTGCCTCACCCTGTATAGTAGGATTGGCCTTCAGCGAATCTCATATCTCATTCAGACGACAACCGGATGTTGGCTGGTGCCATGTTGGCGTTATTGACGTCGGCCAAGTGTTGGAAGGAAGGCAAAGTGCGAAGGTTTGGAATGCATTGTTTCTAGTACAGTTGCGACCCCCTGGTTGTACCCAGTTATTGCACTCCCCTCTGCTCTCGCCTGAATGATATTCGTAAAATTGTTGTTTTAATCTAAAATTGTTGTCATGCTCTTTATAGGAGAGATTATAATAATTTTTTTAATAAAATAAAGAAATAAATATATTGCAAGATTGGCCTTCTGCGAATCTTATCAGATCTCATTCAGACGAGAATCAGATGTTGGCTGGCACCACGTTGGCTTTATTGATGTCGGCTAAGCGTTGGAAGGAAGGAAGAGTGCGAAGTTTTGAAATGCACTGTTTCTAGCACAGTTGCGACCCCCTGATTGTACCCAGTTCTCGCACTCGCCTCTGCCCTCGCCTGAATGAGATTCGTGAAATTGTTGTTTTAATCTGAAATTGTTGTCATGCTCTTTATAGGAGAAGTTACAATAATTTGTTTTAATAAAATAAATAAATAAATAAATAATATTGTATTTATTTATTTATTAGTTGCTGCACCGGAGCATTAAGGCAGCATTTATAGGCAGATAAAAAAAAAACAATAAAAAACAGAAATAACAAAACAATACACAACACAAAAAACCAGTCATCCATGGTCACTACATGAAACTGCAATTCTGGAATCCATAAGCCTCTTTGTAAAGGATTCGCAGGAAAAAGTATTCACAGTATGAGGTGAAAGAGCATTCCACTGGAAGATGGTGCGTGGGAGAAGCGTAGATAGTTTCTTTTCGTTTGGAAAACCCGGATTTTTTTTCATGATCACCATGGCTGTAATAGTGAGGCACATGAAAGTATAAGTTTGGATCAACAACCGTACTTCCATGAGAGATCCGGAAAAGAAGAAGTAGCCTACTCTCACTTCGTCGAGTTTGCAAAGTACACAACCCTAAATCAGCAACAAGTTTAGTAACACAGACGTCAGTTCCAAATTGGTGAGAAATAAGTCTAGCTGCATTACGTTGAAGAGTTTCAATTTTGTTAACAACATTTTGCTGGTAAGGGTCCCAACACTAGCAGCAAAGTCTAATTTTGAGCTAACAAGGGCTTTGTAAGTCACCAGTCGTGCCTTAGGAGGTGCATCACGAAGAAGTCTGTATGAGAATCGTAGTGTTCGTGAGGCCTCCTCACAAATTTTACTGATGTGGTTTTGCCATGTCAATTTATCGTCAAGAATAACACCCAGACATCTCGTTTCGCATTTACGAAGAATCTCAGTTCCACTCACCGGTCCCACATGGTAGGGGAAAAGAATTTGATCAGTAGCCGCTTTACGAGAGACATACATAGTTGCAGATTTCGCGGCATTAATCTTCATATCCCAAACATCACACCAATGTGAGAGGCTATCCAGATCATGTTGCAATACCAGACAGTCTTCAGGTGTTTTAATGTCATTGTCCAGAGAACAGTCATCAGCAAACATCCACACTGTAGACGACAAAACATCAGGCAAGTCATCAATGAAAAGTATAAAAAGTAAAGGTCCCACCACAGATCCGTGTGGGACACCAGAAGTAACGGCATCACTTTCAGAGATGATGCCATTAATCACAATACCCTGATTACGCTGGTACAAAAAATCTGCAATCCACTGAAGAACATTACGGGCTAGCCCATACGCCTAAAGCTTTAAAAGCAACAAAGAATGGCTCACAGTGTCAAATGCCTTATGAAAATCGATTGTAATAAGGTCAACTTGCCCGGCCTGCACCACGCCAGTGGCCAATTTATGCGCCAAATCCACAAGCAGAATCTCACAGGAGCCGCCCTTACGAAAGCCAAACTGCCTACTGCTGATCAGATCATTGTCGTTTAAGTAGGCAAAAGATGCAGAAACAATGATGTGCTCGAGCATTTTATATGGGATGGAGGTGATGGAAATTGGGCAATAGTTTTCAACAAGGCTCTTCTTACCAGACTTAAATATGGGTGTAACATACGCAGATTTCCAGTCCTGTGGGACCGTGCCATTGCTGAGACGTGAGTTAAAGAATATCTTAAGGAATTTACTGCTAATGCTTTTAGTTAGTTTCAACATTGAAGAGGTAATACCATCAGGACCTGGAGATGTATAACTCTTAAGGTCATCGATTAATTTTACAATCCCAGGAGAAATAACAATGATCCACCCTAAACCAAAACTGGTATAAGAGAAGCCGCCAAGTTTCAAAAAAGGGTCGGTTTTCCAAAGTAGTGATATCATTTAACCAGGGAAAGGCCGCCAAGGTTAACCCTGTTAGCCAAGTTAATCGCACCTACTAATAGTTCGAAAGTTAAAGGAAAACTAGAACATTGCTACTGGCGGTAGCAATCTTCAAGTTTTCATTTAACGCCAAAAGTATTATTAGGTGCGATTAACTTGACTAACAGGATTAACCTTGGCGGCCTTTCTCTGGTTGAATGATATCACTACTTTGGAAGGCTGACCCTTTTTTGAAACTTGGCAGCTTCTCTTATACCAGTTATGGTTTTCGGTGGATATCATAGCTTTCATAGGACTGTGAACGAACGAAGGCTCAGATGGATTAATCGTCCCCTCTACCTTTTCTGTTTGGAGGAATTTTATGTGTATAAATTTGCTCATTCATAATTTTCACATTTGCCGTGGCCCAATTTAAATTAGCCATCACGGCAATGAAATTGACACAGTCAGAACTTGCATAGGCTTGTAAATGTACAGAGAATTTCACGGTCTAATCATCACCTTTACCTGTTACAACAATAATTTGGCACGTACTGCTAGCTGCAACCGCCATTTTAGATAAGGCACTTCCACATATGACGATTTACCTGTCTGCCGAAATTTAGATCTGGCAACTTTCCCTAATGAGTTGTAGACGTGTCTTTCTACCCTATGAGAATTAACATGAGAACAATAATTCTACATAAAATCAAATGTCCGTTTCACTAATGCTTCCAAATAAATTAATAACAAGCATACCCTTTTATCGTCGTGGCCGTGGGGCAGATAATTCAGTAGGAGTTCATGTACCGTCGTCTTCAAGTTTTCATTTAACGTCTAAAGTATTATTCGGTGCGATTAACTTGGCTAATAGGATTAACCTTCGCAGCCTTTCTCTGGTTGAATGAAATCACTACTTTGAAAGGCCGACGTTTTTTTGAAACTTGGCAGCTTCTCTCATACCAGTTTGGGTTTTTTTGTGGATATCACAATTTTTAGAGGACTGTGAATGAAGAAAAGACCAGACGGTGTAATCGTCATCTGTACCTATTTTGTCTGGAGAAATTTATGTCTATGCACTTTCTCATTCATAATTTTCATCTTTGCCTTTGCCCAATTAGCCGTTACGTCAGCGAAATTAACACAGTTTGACGCTGATTTTCGTTCGCTTCGTTCACTCAATCAGCGCATCCCTCCTCACTTGGCCCAACCTCGGTTAACGTTAATCATTCAATCACTTAGTTACCATGATGTTAACGAACACATAATTGTCGTGGGGCAGATAATTTAGTTTGGATTCGTGTACCGTAACAAAAAACCGACCAAACCTTTGCAATAAAAGATACTCCATCTTTGTATGAACCAATACTTCGATTTTATTGTGGCCTCGGCCAAATGCCATGCGCCCCAAACCTAACCTAAAGATAAACAACCAACAACCATAGTGAACCATTCTGTAATTTATTGAGGCCCCAGCCTAATGCCATGCGCCCCAAACCTATCTACAGCTAAAGAAAATACGCTACGCACTGAAACACATCAATAACCAGGTCTGCAGCGCACCAGTTCTAGTTTGCTTTATTGACGCCCCAGCCAAATGCCATGCGCCCCAAATCCACTAGGAATACAGTCACACAACAACAATTCCAACAGCAATTACAACCACAACTACAACTATTACTACAACTACTCAGTTCAAAACAACCAAACTCCTTAAGCCCCTAAGACCACACTCAGCAACCTCAAAGCACAGACATCTTGTACCCAACACCATCCTCATGGCAGCAGCTGCGCCTTGACAGCAGGCCACACTCCACAACTCAGCTCCTCAGAGCGCCACTGAGAGACTAGCAGCTCAGCCTATCACAATGAGGAAACAGAAAAGGGGGGGAGGGGGGCGAACTAAACCGAAATACCAATGTCACGAAAGAACGATGCAACAGCGCGCAACCTAGCAACTGGCCGCGGACGGTCCGCATGGGACAGTAGAGTAGCGAAGGCCGGGAGCGCATCTAACCAGGGGGTTAGACGGCGCCGCTCCTTAACAAACTTGTGGCAGTGTATAGGTGCAGCGCACCACCTATTTGCAACAACAATGAATTTTGACAATCAGGTACTGAAACGATAAGCGTGTAACACTTAAGCATGTTATAATCTACTGTTGGATGACAATAAAAACAATGGTTACAACAATAATTGTGCACTTACTAGCCACTTCAGGGCCACGTGCTTCTAGCTGCAACCCCCAATTTGGAAAAAGGCACTTCTCCATATGACGCTTTACACCTGTCTGCCGAAATTTAGATCTGGCATCTTTCCCTAATCAGCTGTAGACGTGTCGTTATACCCTATGAGAATTAACATGGGAGCCTGCGGACTAGTTACTAGTTACCAGTCACCAGTAACACAAATCAACGTTATTGAGGACACTTTTTCTTCAGGAAGGACACGTTCACACATTTTCGTGTTGACGTTTTCTTCGTTACTGGACCCAAGACACCTGATTCAAACGATTTTCAAAGATTTCTATAGCATGGGGAATTTACACCAGTATGCTGAAATCTGGTATAAGTTGGTTTCAGTTAAAAGACACAGTCTGCTTAGTGCAGCCGGCTTTTATCCATCAAAAATCATTTTTTAACAATCGGATGTCTACAATCGGACGATCTACTATTACTTGGCGGCAACACACTAGCGTGTGTCTGGATATCAGGCATCATCCTATCAGTACGAGGAGGAAAAACAGGAAGAGGGTCAGCATTTGGCTCTTTAAACACAGACTTAAAATACTGATTAAGTAGGTTAGATTTTCTAAAGTCATCATAACTCAAGGTTTCACTATCAGCATGTTTAAGAGGGGGCAGATCATTCCTTTTCTTTTGTGTAGCTGTAGAATACTTCCAGAACAATTTTGGGTTTTGCGTAAGCAAATCAGGAAAATTGTTGAGAAAAGTTCTTGCCTGCATTAACATTGTTTGTACAAGTTCATTTTGATCTAAATGAGCAGTCCATTCTGAGTTCAAGCCAGTGGATTTAGCACGTTTAAGGATTTAGCACGTTGTAGGATTGGCCTTCGGCAAATGTCATCAGATCTCATTCAGACGAGAACCGGATGTTGGCTAGCACCATGTTGACGTTATTGACGTCGGCCAAGCGTTGGAAGGAAAGCAAGAGTGTGAAGGTTTTGAATGCATACGGTACCTTCCTAAACGACCAAACAGAACGAACCAAAAGCACCACTGTTGGTGACAGTTTGGCTCATTCCCTGCTAATATCCATGTTGATGCGGCTTGATTGACGTCAACATCGTCAGCGATGAATCTGTTTCCGGCAAAACTGTTACCTCGCATATGCTCAAACCTCCGCCCCGGCAAACCACCTCCCTGAGATGGTTCGCAAGCTCTCACCTGGTCACATCTATTAACCAATGGTCAAATCCATTAGCCAGGTCTGGTTGCGGTGAAGGTATGACGAAGGAATATTCTGCTGAGCTTGTTTAGCTGTGTTGTACTTTAGGAAGGTACTGAACGGCTGACGCAAAATCACTGCGGACGCGCGACCTCAAGTTTGGAGCCAATCTGTCTCTAACAGCGGTGCGTTCTGTCGCTCTGTTCGGTGCTTTAGGAAGGTACTGATTGTTTCTAGTACAGTTGCGACCCCCTGATGGTGCACCACGCACCACTGTTAGAGACAGTTTGGCTCCAAACTTAACGTCACGCGTGCGCCGTAACGTTGCGTCAGCCATTTAGTACCTTCCGAAATTGCAATCACAGCTCAGCAAAATCAGCAAGCGCAACAGAGCACTCGTTACCTCATACCGTTAACGTGACCAGACATGGGCAATTGACTGGACCAAGCTACGCTAATGGAAGTAACCAGGCTCGAGCAATGCAATATTGCAAACCATCTCGGGGAGGTGGTTGTGGGTAATTGCCAGTGGTGGAGCTTTTGAGCATGCGCTAGGTACCGTAAACGATTCAGCGATGATTATGGTTGACGTAAGGAAGCCACATCAACACGGCTTTAGTAGGGAATGAGCTGAACTGTCACCAACAGTGGTGCGTTTGGTTCGTTCTGTTCGGTGCTTTAGGAAGGTACTGTATGATCGCGAGTACTGGTGACGCTATCGTGGCTACATTTCGGAGCGAGTGAATAGTGCTGGTAACACCACTATTCATCCTCCCCGACCTTCGCTCTTCTGATAAATAGTTGTATTGGTCTTGTTTGTTTTTATTTTAGATTTCATTTTACAGGTTTTGAACTTTGGTTTAACGCTTTTGCACGTCAATTTGACACTTTTGTACTTAGATTTAACACTTTTGTACTTCAATTTAACATCAGTGGATTTCAAATTAACACTCTTGTCGATCGATTTAACACACTTGCACTTGAATCTAACACTTGCACTTGAAATTAAAGCAGTGAAATAACTGATTCTTTTCTTATTCGCTGTAAAGAATGTGAAATTATACAAAAAATACTCATTTCGCTGCAACGCTCACGAAACTCTACAAAATATCGTATGGCGCGGTAAATAAATGACGATTAAGAGCGGCGTTTCAAGCGAAAACGAAAGCGAATAACGAGTGTTTTGGAGATACTAGCTGGTTTATGCAGCATAGGCTTGTGTGAGAGGTAGGACAAATGACTCACAGTTGTGTATTCTAACGTCTTTAGTGCACATATTCATTACAAGTCTTGCTCGAAACTTCGTGGTTTCTTACAACCAAGCACTATATTCGTGCACTCACAAGCAGACGCTGCCGCTTACGATAACACTGGGAGGTGTGCGTCCAAGGCAAGCTGTGGCGGCTTACGCACCCTTGCACTTGTGTACCAGGCGTTTCTCATTGTATGTTTTCACGTAATGTATTATCCATCTAGTTTATGCTTGTGTAAATATTGGCTTCCGGCCTCCTTTTTTTTTTAGTTTTTCCCACTCGGTTCTTCTTTCGAGAAAACAGTGTCTTTACTAATTTTGTAAATGTCTGCTACCTATAATACTGTAAAAATGCAGACGCGCGGCTTTTGATGCCCGGTCAACATCATCTAGCTTGTTTCTGTTTGGTTGGCCGGAATCACATTCCACAGGGACGCGCTTCGCGCGCACTATTATACAGGGTGAGGCAACTGAAGTGTCCGGCAACAATGTCTTATAAAGACGTGTAACTAGCTCAAATCGAAATACCTACCAATACTAAGCAAACCCGGGCGGATGTAATGTCTGCTGTAAGTATGTTTCAAGGTCATCCAAAAGTTAACTCCGAAACTATCCAAGATAACGGCATGAAGTAAATTAGAAAGTTGTTTAGGGTCATGAACCCAGGCCAACACAGAAAACGTAACAGAAATCGTGCCATAAACAAGGGAGATATGGGCAAAACAATGTCTGTAGTGCAGGAAAGCCGGTCAAAGGCAAGCAATACCTTTTCAGTAATCGTACAGCTGCCTCCTGGCTGGTTTCCCTGTAACTGCTAATTGTTTCACGTACGATCTAGGGAAACTCGTATCAACGGTTAAAATGACCTTGGGGAATGCGTTCAAGGTCATCAAAAGCGCATCTCGAATACGAAGCAAGATAGGAAATAACTTCCAAATAGGAAAGTGCTGACCACCACGCAGTTAGTATTATTGCCAAGCAAGATTTTATTGCCTGATAAGGAAAATAAAAGGAACATCTCTCTCATTTGAGGATGTGACGAATGAAGCCCCCCAACTGCTAAAACAACCTTTATGATGGTAATTAGAAATTAGTATGTATTTACATAATCATGGCTCCATACACAAGTGAGCAGTATGTTGAGATGATAATAATTTATGGTGAATGCAACAAAAATGCAACACAAGCTGCCCAAGAGTTTGGACAAAGATTTCCTGGTGTGCAGCAACCTTCGAGGAACACTATTGTACGATTGCTTGCGCGAGCAAACGGTTCTGGATCACTTAAAAAACGACCACCACATGAACGGCTACGACCTGCCACAAATGATGCTAATGCACCTGCCGTAATAGCATATTGCCAATTAAATCAACATACGAGTTCAAGGGCGATTTCGCATGGAAATGGAATAAGTCAGCGATCAGTGCTAAAAATCCTACAGAACCACCATTTTCACCCTTACCACGTGCAATGTCATGAAGGAGTTGAGGAACGTGACTTTCCAGAACGTGTTGACCTCTCCAACTGGTTGCTGAACAAAGTACAGGAAAGTGAGAACTTTGTTGACAACATCCTGTACTCAGAGGAATCTCAATTTACTCGTGATGGGGTCGTCAATACGCATAATTGCCACTGTTCGAGTGTTGGAATGTGGATAATCCGCACTGGCTCTGGAAAACGCGAAACTAAGTTAATTGGTGCGTCAACGTGTGGTGTGGTATAATGGGGGACCGGCTGGTGGGCCCCGTTTTCTACCAAGGTACGTTAACTGGGGCTCGGTATTTGCAAATGATCTTGCGAGAAGTGGTTGAACCTTTTGTGGACAATTTACCACTTGCTAGACGACGTGACATGATGTTCCAACATGATGGTGCCCCCCTCACTTTCATGGTGATGTGCGTGACTACCTTAATTGCTGTTCCCAACTGCATGGATCGGACGGGGAGGACCTGTTAGCTGGCCAGTGCCCAGCAAAGTCTCCCGATCTGTCGCCACTTGACTATTTTCTTGGGGGCACTTTAAGGAACAGGTTTATCAAACATTGCCTGCCAGTATTAATGACCTGGAGAATAGGATCCGTGAGTATTGTGCCTCAATTACTCCTGCGCAACTTCGTGCTGTTCGCGGCAGTAGTGCACAGCGAGCGCAACACTGCTGCGGGTGGGCACTTCGAACAGTACATCCTACATTGATTAGTCTCCTACATCCTCAAATGAGAGAGATGTTCCTTTTATTTTCCTTATCAGGCAATAAAATCTTGCTTGGTAATAATACTAACTGCATGGTGGTCATCACTTTCCTATTTGGAAGTTATTTCCTACCTTGCTTCGTATACGAGATGCGTTTTGGATGACCTTGAACGTATTCCCCAAGGTCATTTTGACCGTTGATACTATTGTTTCCCTAGATCGTACGCGAAACAATTAGCAGTTACAGGGAAACCAGCCAGGATGCAGCTGTACAATTATTAATAAGGTATTGCTTGCCTTTGACCGGCTTTCCTGCACTACACACATTGTTTTGCCCATATCTTCCTTGTTTATGGCACGATTTCTGTTACGTTTTCTGTGTTGGCCTGGGTTCATGATCCTAAACAACTTTCTAATTTACTTCATGCCGTTATCTTGCATAGTTTCGGAGTTAACTTTTGGATGACCTTGAAAGCATCTTTCAAGGTCATATTTACAGCAGACATTACATCCGCCCGAGTTTGCTTAGTATTGGTAGGTATTTCGATTTGAGCTAATTACACGTCTTTAGAAGACATTGTTGCCGGACACTTCACTTGCCTCACCCTGTATACATTAGTTTTACTGATTAGAATTAGTGTAATCAGAAAAAGTATGACGCAAGCATTTGCGAAACAAAGATCAAATTAATACCACTTCCTTGTTTCACAAATACCTGCGTCTTATCAAGAAGTTATAAGTTCTTATAAATTCTTGGTCTTATGTACAAACCCAGAATCCGAAACTGAAACTTAGACTCCGTTTAAAACGCCAATCAGAACCAGTCGACACCATGTTGACCGGACATCAAATAGTCGTAACTAAATGAGTGCAGTGACATTTAAAAAAAAATAGTGGTGATATTTTCGTATTATTTACTTTTTTTCCTACTGTTATTATGTACAGTTAGTTCCTCCTTGTGAATTCTTTCGTCAGCTACAAGCTCAACAATGATTTCGCTGCCCCCTTGCGACTCTTCGTCGTCGGTCCGTTGCTTTCCTGGCAGGCTCATTGTTTAGTATACTACTTGCTCTATAGCGCTGTAACGTTTAGCTTTGTAAGTGTTGATGCGGTAATTGTTTAGTTGTTGGGTTGTGGTTTTGTAGTTTTGTAGTTTGTACAGAGCGCTTGGCTGAGGGCCACAGTTCTAATAAAATTCAATTCAATTCGATAGCTGCCGTACGTACGTCGAATTCATACTCTGTCTAGATTTCTAACATCAATTTCCCCACTCCCACCCAAATATCCTTGTGAATCATCACTCCCTCCCTCCCTCCAAGTAGGTATTGCTCCCACTTGCCGCTTGCGCCCTGCCGTTTGGGGCCCCCTGGCTGCTGGTGATGATGATGATGATGATGGTGGCTTCCCCTTTGAAGCGGGGCTTACAGTACACGATATGTGACTGCAAATCGCCAAAAAACAAAACAAAAAAAACAATAATAAACTCCTACACACGCTAACACACCTTATTCCCATCCTCCTCTTCTATCCCACCATCCCGCAAGCAGTCATTTTGTCCCTTCAATTACCTGCCCCCCCCCCCCCCAGCCTGTATCCCATCAGAATTGCAAAAACCAAGCATCCAATGCATCCCTTCCTGTTCAACCAATTCATCTAATTCAAGGTTCACCCTCAAGTCCAATCAACCCTTCACACTCCATCAGAATGTGACGTAGATTTTCTTCTGCTTCCCCGCAAATGCCGCACGTGATGTCCAAACCCTCCCCACTCTCTATCTTCCCATTTCCCAACCATCTCTCTAGTATTCAGAGCTCCTGCCCTAGCCTGAAAAAAACATCCCACTTACCGAATTGCCTTCATGATACTTTTCCCATCCAATATTTTTTTTCCCAGTACGATAAAGCGATAAAGAACTCTTTTTTTTTCCATACCGTCCCTCCATGAAGCGGTTTCCCTCCATTTCACAGCCTTGCGTGTAGCACTTCTCCAAGCATGACTCGATGTTACGTAATTTAGATTTTCCCCCCTAAGGTATTTTTGAAAAAGCTCCCGAACTCTCCTAAGCCATCTAGTTTCCCTATTGACCCAAGTAGAGATGTAATCGTATACTTTCTTAACCATTCTCTGGTTGCTCATGAACCTAATCCGCCCAAAAAAAACAATTTTACTTAAAGCCTCTCTAGATTCAAAACTCGACCAGCCCATATCTCCCTTCACAGCTTCACAGGCTGTAAAACCATTCGCTCCTAGTGCCCACCTGCCCAACTCGTCCTGAAATCGTTCTAATTGTTGCTGTATCTCCCACCCTAACACTAATGTTGAACGCGTGGGACCCGTTGAGCGTTCTCATAACAGATGGCGCCAGCTTGCCGTGAACACGCCTTTTGTCTCTTCCGTAACATGTACCAAGACTAGTGGAATGGAACCTTTTGGTATTAATTATTTATTACTAATTATTAGTCTTGCAGCCTTAACGTTCACCTCTTAAAATCAATCATGATGATTCAATTACACCACACTTCATACCATATTCATAAACAATTCCATGTTTATTTTTTTGTATTTATAATATCAGGTAGTCAGTTTTCGAAAAAAAATATAATTGAGGTGTCATATCAAATATACCATATTACAAAGTCATAACAAAGTAGTAGACAAAAAAAAAACAGCAAATAATAAATAAGTAAAAAAAAAAAGGCAGTAATAAAGTTACTTAAAAAAACCTAAGTAATTTAATGGATAAATTTACGTATGACGGTTTCAACTCATAGAAATTCGTTATACCAGGATAAAATAAATGCCACGCACGGCCGTATATTCGTATGATGCCCCTGGTAAAAGAAGAGACAAGAGTTAGAAGGCAGGAGGTTAAAGACAAGAGGTAAAAGGCAGAGCCGGATTAGCCCCCCCCCCCCTCCTCCAACTTTCAAACAAAGCATATTTTTGATGCCGTACGTTAAATTTTTTTCATAGGAATTTTTTTTTTTTTAGTATTTTGTAACCTTTCTTCCCCTTATCCGCCCTTTTAGACCTTAAGGGCCACCACGCACACAGCGGCCAAGACGCGTGGCCGGGTCGCTGCGGCCAACGAGAATGCTTACGGTGTATGTAGCAACGCGCACTTGGCCGCAGCGGCCAGCTTGTCGCCGCGATCACTGGGATCCCAGGCAGCGTGCAGGCGGCCACAGCGCGACCGTACTTGCTCCTGGTTCATTTTTCACCACGTGATCGAGAATTATCAATGAAAAACGTACGTGGCCGCGCGGCACGTATCCGTGTTTTTTGGCCGCGACGACCACTGGCCGCGCGACCTGGCTTCTCAGTGTGCAGGCGGCCTTATACCGATTTCGCATTGGTAAATTCAAGTGGCCAGGCCGGACTGGGGCGGGCCGGCCAGTGCCAATCGGGGCCACTACTGGTCCGGCCGGCCGACTTTCGCGTTGGTTAATTCCACGGCTCGCTGATCACGATTTACAGCACCGCCACGTGTCGGTTTGTGGTACTTGACACGTTACACTTTCTGCTGCTACACTGCAGCACCATTCATAAACCATTCTGATATAAGCGGACTTGGCACGGCCAGGTTCACACGATTGGTGTGAGCCGGGCCATCTCTCGAAATACCGGCCCGGCCTACGCCGGCCCAATTTCGCATTGGTTAATAAAACGGTGCCCAGCCCTCTTTGGCACGTCCAGGGCCACTTGAATTTACCAATGCGAAATCGGTATTAATTAGACCCTTTCTCAACAATGCCAGATTAAGCACTGTGGACTATGACAGGTCCCTATGCTGTAAAAATCTCGGGGGCTCCCTGTGATTTTACCAACCAACAGAAACAATTTTGTTACACCAAAAAATTATTAACAGTCAGGGGCATTGTAGTCAAGGGGAGTTAGGTGGGGAGGACCACACAGGTAAACATTTGTCCCCAGACCCCCAGAATACCAGTTAGGGAATCTGGGGAGCAATGTGAGCACCTCCAGTGGGTCCCCGGAAGCCGCCGAATTTTTAGGTGTTCTGGAACCATCTGTCCGAGCTTCAAACGACACGTTTTAGACATTACTTTTAGACATTTCATTAAGACATTTTATTAAATTTCTTTCAAAATCAATCTGCCGGTTGATGGCGTTGGTCACCTTGGTCGTTGACCTGCGCAGATTGATGCGCACAAAAATTTTATATGTGAGGAACATTTTGTACGAGGAAACTTTATATACGGAAGAAATTGTATACATGGAAACAATTTTATAAATAGAAAATATTTTATGTATGTAAATAATTTATATATGGAAACAATTTTATATGTGGAAAATATTTTATAAATGGAAAATATTTTATGTATGGAAAATAATTTTATACATGGTAAAATATTTATATATGTGTCAATATTATATACCTGCCCAAAATATTTTATATATTCGCCACATTATATATATATACGATAAGCACTAACTTGGGTTCATATCCACGTCTTAAACCAAGTCTTCCTGCACGGAGGAATCGTGGAACCTAATTAGAATGATTAAATACTCAAGATATTTGAAATCAGATCTAAATCCAAACGTGGATCCAGTGATACAACGCTATGGATACTTGGGCCAATCTGAGAACGTTCTCCTTTCAATGCTGACAAATGAAAGAAAATGTGTCCGATAGCTCAAATATAGGAGAATTTTAACTGCAACGCAGAAGCATAATACAGCATCAGCAACTATACGACAATTCCGAATCCCAAAGCTGAACTTTGGGGCGGAGGACTAGACCAATCTGGTATGTTGGCGAGATAAAGAAAGAAGTAAACCACCAGGGGCGGACCATCAGAGTGTTCAGCTGAACACGGGGTCCCGGCTTATGAGGGGCCTTGCAAGGGCCTTCCACAGTACAAAATCAGAATGCAAAATTGCAGATGAATTTTAACGAAAAAGCCACAAACCCACAAGAAGCCATTAAGCAACTAACCAAGTCCAACAATCACCACATTAAAAAAAAACACACAATAATTAGTTTAGCTGCACCACGAATTGGCGGAGCATAGCAGCCTTCAGGCTTGATTATCGCATAGGCCCTGAAGTTTCCTAGTTAGCCTTGCAGCAGCCTGCTGTGCAGCTTGAATTTTCTTAATTTTTTTTTATGTAGGAATCTTTTGAAAATTTTTTTTTCACTTTTTTCTTGTGGGTTTGTGGCTTTTTCGTTAAAATTCATCTGCAATTCTG